>PVJD01008342.1:0-73682 GCA_004026545.1 Mormoops blainvillei | reverse complement strand
AGCTACACCTCCGCCCTTTCCAGGCCCCTCAGAGTAGCAGAAACATGGAATCCATGACCATTGTGAAATGTGGCTCCTGCCTTCTTCCCCCTGATTTCTCAGCATATTTGCTCCCCACATGCCGGCTTCCGTCCACCTAATCCTGACATAAACCTGAGATCCTGCTCGATCTACCTTCTGTCTCCACATCTCCCCAGCTTTCAGGAACTTCTTCCTTCTTTTCCTTCCTACCTAAACCTACACATACCTGCTTACCTCTTCTCTCTTCTTATCCTCATGACCTTACTGGTCACCACCTGCCTTGTCACCTGTTTTCCACCAGATCCAGCCTCCTAAACAAGAGCCCCCATGCCATGTAATCCCATCTCTGCTCTGTCCCTCTGGGCCCCTCTGCTGCTCCCTTTATCTTCCAGCACTATACCTCTGACACCCCAGTGGTTACGACATTCCACCATCTATCTATATAGGAAAACTGATTGGGATGTCCTGGCTTTCCTGTAACTTTCAGGTGAACTGCTCTTATAATGGATAGATTTAATGTTCCCTCGGGGGCCAGCCGACCCCAAAAGTCGGCCACTCTGCAGTACAAAATGCCTCTAATTGGCCCACATCAAACGATGGGTCTGGCCCTTTAAATTTGCGGAAATCCCGCAACTTGCAATATAAAATAGTAGGAGGTCCGCCTCCCATGGCTTCCCTCCCGCGCGGCGCAGACACACAAAGGGTGGGGGCACTCGCTCGTCCGCCTGGCCTGCTCCCTCGCGGGACGAAGTCGGTCTTGGCTAAGGTTGCCCCAACAGAATTTGGGGTTAACTGTCAACCGTTATGCCGTATGACCTGACACAGGAACCGCAGGTTAGGACCCACTCTTGCTCCGTAGGCTAGCACCCGAGGAGCCACAGACACAGACACACTTTAGGGGCAACATTTCATCATTCATTCAGAGGTTATTGCGTTCCCTCCCTGAGATCAACACCCAAGAAAAACAGACACAGACACAATTAAATTTACTTTTCAAACATTCAGACCTAAACATTCAGACTTATTCGGTTCCCTCCCCGAGTGAGGGTCAGATGAGGGACTCAAATCCCTCCCGGTCTCGGGTCTGGTCCCCGGGGCACTTACTGATGCGGCGCCTTCCGATAGATCATGCTCTGAAGCCCTCACTTCCGGGCGGGAGTTGCGGGGTGGAGTCCGGAGTCCCGACCGGTTGGGGCCTGAGAAATCTCAGGGCGCGCGCTTCCCGGGTCCCCAGCCGGGCCGCCGGGCGTCCGTCCTGCCCTGCCCAGCCGGCGGCAAATCGGCCCGAATTTATGTAAGGTCGCTTCCCGGTCAGGGAACCAAATGTTACAGAAAAATGAAGCGACCAGACACTGAGGGGTTAGGAGCACGATCTTTATTTACGTGCACGGGCCCAGAGGAGACAAACTCCAAATTCTGAGCCCAGAACAATAGCCCCGCATTCTTTTTATGCTGGGCTAAGCAGGGGAGGGTATTGGGAGGAGTAGTATAGATTTGGCACCAAGGGGTTTACAGAAGTGGGAGAGAAACATTTACAGCATTAGTCAGGGCAGATAGTCTCAACACCTGCAGCAGGGTAGATAACATTTCACTTCGTCCTTGGTGTCGGTCCTGACTCCCTCCACACTGATACTATATGTTCTATGTAAAGGGTAATCATTTCTACAATATAGTATTAGAAATAAGCAGCTTTCTTTTTGCTATATTTAAAAAAATATCCTGAAAGTAAAAATCTTTCTTTAAATCCCTCAGTCTTTAATTTAAGTATTTCCAAGAATGAAACAGCTGTAGTAGAATGAAACTATGAGTGGCAATGTATCTGCTAGAGATATCGTTCACTGTGATGAACTTGATAATTTTGGACCTTACTCCTTGCTTCAGAAGTTTTTTCTGAAATTTAATTGCTCCAAGGCCAATGATGAGGGGTGTGTAAAATGTGATTAACAGATGAAACATATCTCTTGTGATTTGACATTAAACAGAAATGATGAAGTGTGATGTTAAACAGTGGTATCAGAAATGCACACTTTGCATTTTATTTTAATGATATCAATTTCAGATTTCTGGAGCACTGTAGTTTCACACACACTTAGCTAAATTATACTAATTCCAATACTTTTAGGTCAAACAAATTTTTGGAGGAAGTTTCAGAAGCAGGTAAGTTTATGCTTTGTTTTTCTGGCAACTCGACCAGAATAGGCTCTTGAAGTGTCTTTTACCTGTAAAGCTCTGTGTTTGTAATAGGAAAT
Source organism: Mormoops blainvillei (assembly GCA_004026545.1). Lineage (NCBI taxonomy): Eukaryota > Metazoa > Chordata > Mammalia > Chiroptera > Mormoopidae > Mormoops > Mormoops blainvillei. The sequence continues at coordinate 71,412 of PVJD01008342.1, read as the reverse complement.
GATTTGAATGGAATTCAAAGCTCCTAAGACAAATGATATTATTTCAAGTATACTTTTGGCTCACAGGGAAAGTGGTCTGTATTAATTCCACCACTCTCCATCCCCCATCAGTAGTTTCAGAGTGATTTTTTTATTTGAAGATGTAAAAATCAAATAACAAAGAACAGAGAAACCACAGAAAATCTTTTTTAGAATTAAACTATTTTTTCAAAAAAATTCAAAAGTTCTGATTATATTCATTTTATAGATAAGAAACTAAAGCTTTAAGACACAAATGCTTCGGCTGTGTACTGCTGGATACTCCGCTGCTGGCCGAGCTCACCTCTAATACACTCAGTCCCTGTGCTACCCGTGCCTTTCCAAGGATTATCTGACTATGCAGGAATGCTGTATTTTCTTTCCTGGTCCCTGTTTTTGTTAATAGTAATGATCTTTTTGCCTATCCAGTGCACAGCCTACCCTCTTCTTTGCTTTAATTTTTTCTACAGGCATTCCGTGAAAAATGTTCAAGTCATCGAAGGGGTCTGAGGTCCTCATATAGGGGAAGAGGCATTAGTTATACTGTAGTACCAAGTGAGCCTCGGGGGCATATCAGTTGGCTTAGCTTCTGAAGAAAGGATCAAGGGCCACAGAGAATACCAGCTTCAGGCATTTTGAGATAAACCAGTTCTTTGTTGGGGCCTATAACTGTGTTTTTGGAACATCTTAACATGGAGTAAAAACCTTGAGAACAAAATAAAACACCTTATATTGGTTCAGTTTATTTACTTTCTTAGTAAATCAGTTGGTAATTATGTTCATAATGTTATCATTTACTGAATAACATGTGCCATTTGTAATACACACACACACATATATACATAAGATAGTCCCCTTTTGAATGGATGTTGTGATCCTCTTTTACAGATGAGGAAAACAGAGAAAGTCAGTGATTAGCTCAAGATCATACAACCAATATGTTGCAGTGCTAAAATTCAAACTCAGTTTCATCTGGCTCTAAATCCCACTTTTCCACCCTACCATGCAGTCTCCCAAAGGAGCCTTCAGGTATTTATTTCTTAGTTACATGTCACCCTCACAGTCATTGGCGTAAACTTGTAAAGGGGAAGATTAAAAGCTATTGTGTGGTCCCCTCAAAATCTACATTCCTCATTGCTGAACTCAACCAATGCTACTGGCACGCAGCTCATGGGTTAAAACTGACAAAGTTAAAACTTCTCTAAGTTAGAGATCCCCTAATTAAAGTAATTTAAGAGTAGTTTTATAAACTAGGATTAGTAATAGATGTAGAATTTCACTGAACCATTTATTATATCTTTCCTGAGACAGTTAAGATATTTTATAGCTCTCTCACTAATGCTTGTATTTTTTAAAATAAACGTTCCTAATTAAAGCTTACTTAGCTAGGGAAGAATGCAGAAACCCTATGTGTACAGCTTGGTGAATATCACAACATGAGCCCTCTGTGTAATTATCTTCCAGACAGAAAACTTTGCCAACTAGCAGAAGCCCTCTCATTCCCTTCCCAATGGCTCCTCCATCTCTCCATACCAAAAGATACCATTGTCTTGGCTTCTAACACCATAGATTAGTTTCACCTATTTTTGAATTTCTTATAAGTAGAATATTTAGGTTTCTAATCAGTGTGTGAATCCATCGGCTCAACGTTATGTTGACAAAATTCATCTAAGTGGTTGCAAATAGCTATGGTTTTTCGATTTTCATTGCCGGATCTATCCTATAGTATGAATGTATCACACTGGAAGTCCATTCTGCTATTGAACAGTGAGCAGTGCTATCTCCATTGCAAGATGCTACAAATAACACAACCACGAACATTTTTGTACTGGTCTCTCGGTGTAAATGTTCAACTTTTGTATATAATTTCAAATAGATTTCCAAAGTGGTTGTACTAATTCACAATCTTACCAGCCATGAAGGAGGGTTCCTACTCAACATTTTAGTCCAAATTTTTGATGTTTGTTCATGAGGTTGGGAGCTCAGAGGAAGCACCACCTCTGTCCTCATACAGCAGAGGGATTTTATATATTCCATCCACAAGGACTCGGCTGTCTTCTTGAATTCGTGTCATTGTGATCTACTCCCTAGCTGCAAATGTTAGACTCTAACTGGAAGTGATTTTCCAAATTTGCTGTGAACTGAGACAATTCAATAATATATGTCAGAGCACCAGTGTGATGATCTCACGTGTAACTACTTTAAAATCATCTTAGCATTGTTGATTCATTGGTTTGAAAAGAGCATGTTGAAGTAAGCCATTCAGAAGGTGGAGCCACATTAAGCCTGGACACTGTGCTGTAGTCACAGCAAAAATGAACACTGAGATCTTCCTAATCTATCTAGTGCTTATCATAGTATCTGAACATACAAGAACTTCTGCAGTGCACCGCCTTAGAAGGCTGCATCGACTGAATTGAAAATAGGTGTCTAGAACTTCTGACCAATTTGTTTTAAGTAGGTCAAAACCTTTTATAAAAGCGCCTTATAAATCCTAGTTATCCTATTTCAGAAAATCTTATAAATTCTACCTATATTATGCTTCTTCAAGAGAAGACCTGTGAGAGATAACCATTTACTTTAGATAACCCTGGGTACCAGGGACAATTCCAGATACAAGTTTGAAAGATGAAAGAGATCCATTATTTTAAGTTTTCTTTGAAAGGCTCACTGAGAGTGTAGAGATGGTATAAAGAAGAAAGAGAATAACATTCTTGAATTTATCTGTAAGTAATATATATAATTTTTCTTCTTGCTGATGTTAAGGAGAAACTCATCCAGCAAGTTGAACTTGTAGCCTTCAAAGAGATCCTCCCTGCCTTGCCTCATGTACCTCAAGGAGGTAAAGCAGGAAAGTGATGTCATCACGGAATAATACATAGGAGATTAGTAGAGCCTTACTCTCTGTGGGATGGCCAGTACCCAAAGTTTCTTTGTCCACAACATCCATCCTCAACCTCTTGATTGTCTTTGTTTTTTAATTACATGAATGGTCACTAATTTTTAATAGAGTATCAATGTTTTTAATTACCTTTTCTTCAGCCCATAGAGTCATGTGCACAATGGTGTTGTCATCAGCAAGTGTCTGAGAATGGTTTAAAAAAAAAGAACCAGTAACATAAAAGTGAGATTTTCATATTTGAATCTACTAAAGTTGTCTTCTTGCCACTTACTTTCAATGGTGTCAGTTGACTTAATTGATTTATGGATTAACATTTGGCATATACCCTGGCAATTTTTTTTTCAAGAAACGGTAGGAACGCCTGGTAGGTGGGGAGAAGGAAAGCCCTCCTGCACATTGTCACATGTGTGGGTCAATCCGTGTTTAACCAGAAGGTTTAAAGAATGGGCCTTCTTGTCCTGCAAGCAGAAAGCAACCTCCCCGCTCTCACTTCTGCACAGGCTGGAAAACCTCCACCTGGGAAAGGTGGAGACATTTCAACTTTTTCTCTGCTTCCAGGAAGCTACCTCTTGAGGCTCTGGCGTGGAGAAGAGATGAAAAGACCAGACAGAAAAAGTTTTATTTGTCTGGAATGGTTTGACCCGAAACTTATTTATATTTGAATAATTATTGAAATACACCTGAAATTTATTTTGTACTCAGTGGGTATTTAAAGCTGACTATTTTTGCCTTGAGATGTTACTGTGGATTCTTTGAAGAATCCCACCTCTACTTACTGAGAATTTCTCACAGTTTCCTTACTCAGGGAAATTTTGCAACTCTCTGCTGGACAGAAGGGGTGCTCCATGCTGAGTAGAGGGCAGTACCAATAAAGGTTGTTAGAAAATTTGCCCAGGAGTTTGAATCCGAAAACAGTCAATGGCACATGTTTTTACTTTCAATCATTATATTTCACCTTTAAATTGGAAGACAGATGATTAAATGACACCATTAGGGTTTTTTTGTTTTTGTTGTTATTTTTATCAATGCAGTTTTCTTTTTAGGTTGTTAAAGAAATGCTCTGTGAAATTAATATGAGGTCTGTCTGGGAAAAGTCCAGCCATTGTTAATATAACTAGAATAGTTTGTGCGACATTGATGTAACCTGAGAGCCAAGGCAAGTGGACTGGAATGCACATGCATGAACAATGATGACTTCACTGTACTAGTCATTGGGGGTGGTAGACACCATCTGAGTGAGCGTGTGTACTGTGTGACCATTGTATTTAAATAACTGAGGAAGTAGAGCAACAAAGCTGCATTAAATTTTGCAATAAGTTTGAACATTTCTTCACAGAAACTATATATTCAGATGATTCAGAAGGTCATGGCTATAGGCAACTGGTGATTGTCAGCTTCATCACGGCAATGCACCCACTCATGCATCACGTTTCCTGCAGACTTTTGGCAAAACATCAAACCACCTAGGTGACTCAGCCCCTCTAAGCCCAGATTTCATGTCCTGTGACTTCTGGCTTTTCCCAAAACTGAAACACCTTTGAAAAGGAAGAGATTTCAGATGGTTGGTGAGATTCGGGAAAATACAATGGGGCAGCTGATGGTGATTGGGAGAACTGTGTGAGGTCCCAAGGTGGCTACTTTGAAGGGTTGAAGGGGACTGAGGCATCATTGTCCTGTGTACAATGTTTCGTATATCTTATATCTTCAATAAACATCTCTGTTTTTCATATTACATGGCTGGATACCTGCTGGACAGACTTCGTATATACATTCTTGAAATTTTCATTTACCCTGCGTTAATCAAATGTGTGTGTGTGTGTTTTATTCTCATCTTACAGATGAGGAAACACAAGTCTAAACTTTTACAATTTTTTTGTAGCAGAATGAGGTTGAGAACAAGGTCCTCCTACATCCTGCTGTTGTTTCGTCAACTATACCCATGTGCCTTGGGGGTAGATGCTTAATAAAATGGTTGTTTTATAAATGATCCTATTGGGGGTTTTTTAATTGTTTTCTTTTAAGATTAGCCTGGCCTATCTCAAAACATTGAAGCATAGGGGTATGACAGAGATATGGCTGCTCTAATTCCATTCTTAAATAATCTTTTTAAGATAATCTTTTTCTATTCAAGTGAAGACAAAGGGGAATTGAGGCCACAAAAATTATGACATCTTTTTAAATAGTTTCTCTAAAGAACCTAAAAGGGCCTGTTGCAGTTTAAATAGCAAGCAAATTTGTGTATGTATTTATATTATACATATTGTTATTATGATACAGTCATCGCAGTAGAGACCTGAAACCGCGGGTAGTACCAAACCCTATACACACTGTGCTTTTTCTTATATATACATATCTATAATAAAGTTCAGTTTATAAAATAGTCACAGTAAGAGATTAACAACAATAACTAATAAGTAAATAGAACAATTATAACAGTATAAAAGTTAGAAGAACGGAGTCTCTCTCAAAACATCTTACTGTTCTTGTGATAATGTGAAATGGTTAAAATGTCTTATTAACTCAAGAACTTTCACCTTTTCACCTTTAAGGAAGCACTTTATATGGCTTCTCTGTAGTGTATCTGAATTACCAGCATCACTACTCTGGTCCCTTAAGGTCATTAAGTAGAAGAAGGGTGACTTGAACACAAGCACTGATGCCACAACAGTCAATCCGACTACGATGAACAGTAGTGGAGCGTCTACAGCATGGAAACATGGAGAAGGGATGAGTCACATGCAGGTGGGACTGGGAGGGACTGAGCAGGACAGCGTGAGATTCATCACGCTACTCAGCAAGGAGCATAATTTAAAACCTATGAACTATTTATTTCTGGTATTTCCCATTTAATATTTTCCAACTGGGTTGACTGAGGGTAACTAAGACTGTGGATAAGAGGGGGTGGCTACTGTACATGGTTTTCCTGAGGAGTAGGGTTTGAAGCCAAAAACAATTATGTAATTAGTTAGCGTTAAATTTCCCATAGCTACTTAAAACCCAAACACTAGTATTGCTATAATCATCACTTATTAACTATTATTTTTATAGGCCAAACATGAATTGATAGAAATAATTTCATTTGGGCTATTCCCCTTCCGTTATTTTTCACTTTAACATTTCTCCCCATAAAGTGTTTTTTAAAAAATACTTAAATATATACTATTTGTGGTATGCTTCATGACCCTATAAATTGGGATTATGTTGCTGCTTACTCTGGAAAGATTTCATTCTGGCAACAACTACAGCTGGATTATGTAAATATTCTAATTATGTTGAGTAGACTGGAAACAACTCTTGTTCAGAATGCTTTGTAATGGCCGTATTAAACAATTTACGGTCATAATTATTTGTTTTTTCCTAGCCTCTAGCTTATTTTAAATGGAAAATGTGATTGGAATTATTGTTCTTTTTCACTGTTATTTTTGCTATAATCGACCTACCACCCCATCTCCCTCCCCCCTCTCTACACACACACACACATGCACACCTATACACGACATGTATATTTTATACAATTTTATTTATAGTTCTCTCTTTCTGTCAAGTATTTTACATATATTTGAGTCTCTAAGCAATTTTTTTATTTAGATAAACTATCATCACCTAATACTTATAGGCCCACCATGGGAGAATTAGTGAGCAGAAACATTCTGTGTTATTCTAGAGGGTCAAACTATGACCAATGGCTAGAAATGACTGGAAGCAGATTTCCACAGTAGGTTAATGCTTTCCTCCACATGGAGCTATTAAAATATGGGAAGGGCTTTTTGACGAGCACGTGAGGCCTCTATCACCAGAAGGATTTTAGTGGAAGCTGGATTTATCTGTATTGGACTTTCATTGAAGTAGCAAACACCTATAATTCCCCCAAACTCTAGGATTTTAAGATTCCTCTTCAGTTTGGAATGCAAGACACAAATCTATATTTAGAAATGAAGCTACATGACTTTAAAGGATTTACTAATAATATGTCCGTTCAAGCAACAGCTAGTTAGGCCACAGTCAGGTCTTGAGCAGGAATTGCTGCCAAAATATGCAATTAAAAATTATGTGACTTGGGTGTGGGCACCGGGGATCAAGTTTTACTTCTGAATAGCATTAATGACTTGAACTAGTTGGGCTCCCTCAAAGCACCTTAGGCCTTCGTGTTGAGAAAGGCCAGTCTTGAAAGAATGAGGCTTTGACCTACAAAATGAGAGGCTGCTGCACCAGCTCAGTGAAGCTTAAAGCAAAAGAAAATCTTTATAGTTTGCACAACATTTAATGTCACCATTCAAGTTTATTAGAAAGTGATAAATCAAGGGTTTGCTGAATTCTGAAGTGACTTTTATTTTATTTTCTTCCGATTAGAATTTATATTCCCACTTGCTTTCAAGTGAGGTATTAGGCAGTTATGATTTTCTTGTTCCATAATGGAGCCAAAATTCTGTAAATTCTCTCAGAAATGATTAGGTCAACCAGAATGCATAAGTACAATACAATGGAAGATCTTCAATTTGAAAAAAAAGAAGAAACACCTTTTTAAAAATATAGTAAGTGACAAAGTAAGAAACTTTCATACAGTAAGTGACATTCAAAGGGACACTGGTAAATGACATTCTTGCCTGTTTCCAGAAGCTGGTGCTATTCTAGAATAGCATAAGAGAAGACAGTTTGGGGATATACTTTAGTTTAAGGGGTTTGTAGTAAGACTAGTTTGGATCTGTAGCTTCTCAGAAGATTTGCAATCATACTTCTGCCTTTCTTGACTGACTGGTATTTTTATTACTTTGTACGATGTATTGATAATCCAGCTGCAGATGTCATAATATTTTATACCATCTAACAAATACAATAAAAGTTGTCAGAATAGAGCCACATTCTTCCCCTGGGGACCATGTAGGGTTTCTATGAAAGGCAAGGGCATTGGAGTAAGCTTCGCTTCTGTGTGTCTTCTCTCTGAAGGGGATACTGATGCCATGAACAAAAGACCACGACAGGATTTCTGGTCCTTACCAGGTGGCTGGGGTGGTGGAGAATCCTTTTTATGACTTGAGTTCTGGCAGATGTGATTATGATGCAAGTTGTGTATCTCAGCAACCTTCAGGACAGCCAGGTGTCAGTTTATTCCCAGGTCCATGGCAATGAACTAGTTCTAAAATACAGGAGCATTTGACTGGTGACATGTTTTTTGTTTTTTTTTTTTGCTTTATTATCTCTCACTATTTCTCAAAGCAGACCTTCCCAATCAGAGCAAGGTTTACTTCAGGCGGTTTTGTGGCATTTGGTACATTAATCTTAAAGATTAGTTTGTATCCATTTAGTACACGGACCTGGTTCCTACCAAAGAGATGACCCGTCCAATCTAACTAACAAAAATCTAGAGTTTCCAGGTACAGTTGAAGGAATAGGACTATTTGCTCCCTGCCTACAAAAATATTTTTTTATCTGTGGTATTTTTTTTGGAAAATTAACATTATAAAAATAAAATGTATCTGATATTTTCAAATATTTTATATTATCTGAATTTATCTGATATTTTCAGAGACATTTAGCACTTAGAAATTTTCAGAATGTGTTGAGCTAAAGCCGAAAAAATGTTAATGTTTGTGAAATGAAAGAAAAAGAAAAAGAAATGTAGTTTCTTAGCTGGTAGACGCTCAGTTTACAAACACTTTGAAGACAAGGACTAGATCCATTCCACATAATTATTACTTGGTCTTAAAATGTAGGCTGACTTGAATCAAAGGAATCTGTTGCGTGCAGGCAGCTTGGTTTGCTGTCACCGTGGGTGAGGGACAGGCAACACATGACATATTTGGTTAATGCCATGTGGGTAGGGAAAGGCAATGTGGCCCCAGGAATCCTTCCCTCCTATAGGACAGCCTTCAGCTTAGATGGCACAAGAGTGCTGGATGGATGAGAATTAAAGTCCACAACTCTTTATCTAACATCATTCAATTTGAGATACTCAAAGCGAAAAAAAGCATTGTTCATAATTATACCAGAGCAGTAAGCATAACTCAGACCTGTCCCTGGCAAACTGGGACCCATGATCACCGTATCCACACTATGCAAAAATCAGAGTACTCAGTTCTGCTAACCAACTGGGGTAAAAGACCATTAGCACCTCACCTTTGTCCGCAGTGATTAACTGTGTATTTTGAGGCTGCAAGACAGGTGACAAGATTTGCGATTTGTGGCACAAATATTTTTATCACACTTTCTGAAATAGACCCAAACCAAGGTCATGACTGTCTTCCATGGTAACGCCCAGTTGACCTTCCTGCTCCCTTATGAAATCATAGCATTTAGCCAATGTAGAAACAGACTTGCTTCGTTGGAACCTCAAATTGGTTTTTCCTTATTAACAGGGAGCTGTGTTATTGAGAAACTATTGCTGTAAACGGAGGAGTTCGGGAGTACAAGAGGCACGAAAGCATGGGAAAACGCCTGGGAAGATGAAACAAACCCTCACTCCACGCTGTGGAATTTCTCCCTTTAAGTCTGGTCCAATGCAGCAGCGAACAGGGAAACTAGAAGTGAGCTATGATATCTACAATGAGTGAACAGAAGACAGGGATCCTGCCTCCCGGCTCCGGTAGAGGAGCACACAGAGTCACCTCCATACTGCCTCTGCAGCTCTGCACCTGCCTTTGACGGACTGAGTATAGGGCAGCTCTTCCTCCCACCAAACCAAGAGGACCAAAGATAGGACAAGGAGAGTCTTCAGTTGCATTTAGGTGTTATTAAATGCTGATGACTCTTCTTAAAAGCTCGATCAGGCAAAAGAAAGTTGTGGGCCTGGCCCATCGGGATATAAACTCGAAAGCAAGCAACCCTGTAGTTTTACAGATTTGATAATAAAAATAATTAATTCTTGTGGATAAACATCAGTAAAGAAAAATGATCAAATGGTGTTAGAAATCTGAGGAAAAGAACAATAAGTCACAGGTTATTGCATAGAAGAGGGGACCGAATGGGGAAGTGCAATCTGTAAGAAAAGAACTGGATTTCTATCTAGTGGAAAAATCTTATTTGGAGAGGTTTTTTTGTACTGTTTTGTTTTTACAATTTTTTTTAGGGCAAAGGTACCCTTTATGAATCTGTCCTGCTCCATTTCAAAATGCCCCTTTAGGTGTTATATTGTGTTTTTAGACCTGAGACACTTTGAACACTGTCCACATGAGGCATGAACAGGTCAGCCCGAGCTACATGTTTCTGCAATGTGTTGCCATTAGCTAATGACAAATTTAATAATAACATATACATCTGGATAGTAGGATGATCTGTGTAAGGGAAATGGACTGATCTTACACTGAAATGAGTCATTATGCCCTTTGCCTATTGTCCAAGTAATTTAGCAAGCGTATATTTAGGATAAAATACTGAGGCAACTGGAGAGTTTTAAGGGTTATTAATTTGCAGTTCTGTTGTGTAACAATCAAACTGCTTTAAGGAAAAAAAAGTTCATAAATAACTTCATTTCTACAAGTGCTTTCATGAGAAATAATCTTATTATGCCAAATGACCCAAAGCAAGCTTCCATTGATGGATGGTGGCTGTTGCCAATTCCTTATTGTGGCTAGATACACTGAAGGATTTAGAAGCGAATATTCAGGGTGTGCCTCAGGCATTGTGGCTCCTGACCTTGTTCCCCTCTGGGGATTTTTGCTGCTGCAGACAACCATCAAGATGTGGAGCTGGGCTCTACTCACTTATTAGGACTTTCTTTTGGAACTGATTCCAAGTGATATTTTCTTCAGGAAGATACAAGCCAGGATGCAAAACATAGCTATATCAGGACAAGCCAGAAATAAGGTAAAAAACCTGGTCATAAAATTTAAGGGAGAGGCTACGCTCAAATAACCTATTATCCACCCTTCCCATCCCATTTGAAGATGCCTATCAGGCTTCCTGGTGAGCAGACAGAAAATACCTACCTAAGACTAATTAGAAAAAAAGTTCACAAATTGAGTAAGATAGTTTTTGGAGTACATTTGTCCAATTCCCTGTCTTTTCTATATGCATTGCATAGGAATATAACCAGAAAATACTTATCACTGATGTGAAAGTTACAGGATCTGGCAAAGCCCTAAGTATACTTTACAGCCCAGCTCTCACAGTCCCCACACTAGAAGCACTGGCATCACCTGGGAGTTCTTTAGAAACACTTGATCTTGCAGCTTACTGTGGACGAACTGAATCAGAATCTGCATTTTAATAAGATCCCCAGGTGATTGATTTCCATACTAAAATTTGAGAAGTGATTGCTGTTCTCCACACCTCCCCACATCCACCCCTCCCCCCCACCCCCAGCCTTTTTTGGACTAATCTGGCCACATACTGAGAGAAGACTCAATTGTTCAAACATGGGCTGTTGGGTGGCTTCTGCAGTGATTTATTTAATGCGTCGCTCTCTGTTTCTCTACCGGCTGCATGCTTGCTGTCCTTAGGGAGTGATTAGATCCTATAATCATCTTTATGGAAGGCACATTTGCAAAAACAGTACCTGAGAAGTTGTCTTTAAATAAAATCACACAATACACACCAAAGCTATGTGTGTGACTATACAATGGGAAGCTGACAAACTCCTAACATTTATCAAAGAACACCTAAGGGAAATGTTCTGTTTTACCACTAGGTGGAAATAGTGTAATTCTGAGTATATTTTTTAGGGCCATGAACTATGGCAGGAACGGGACCTAAGAAATCATTTAGTGTAATTCTTACCACCTTGATTTCACAGGTGAGAAAACTCACAGGTTTAGAGATATTAAGTAAAGTTGCATGTCTTACAAATGGAAATCTTCTAGAGCTACTGGGGGAAGAGTTGCTAGTGATTCCAAATTTTTCAACCACTTTCATCCAGAAGATAGAGTGTTATTGTACTCCAGCATAAAGGAAGACATGATGGGAGGGACACCTATACAGCCTCCATGCTTCAACTAAAACTAATGACCATCACAGTTACTTATGTTTGTAAGGATAGGCCAGGACACAAAGATTGTTACTGTTCCCTGTACTGTAATCAAATGAAAAATCCTCCCCGCTTTCTCCAATGAAGAAACCCTCAAGCATCCCACAAAGTCATACAAGACTTTAATCAGATTTGTTTTTACAACATTTTTGGTTTTTACACCTTATATGGGGCTCAAATTAAGTAAGAACAGGACTTTAGTTAGCAGGTTAAGGAAGTACTTAACTGTTTTTCAGAGCTTGAAATCCATTACCATTTTTCTTAAGGAAGAAAGGGAACTTGGGCTTGCGAGACATTAGAAGTGATCTACTCCAATCTCTGTCTGCGTATTTATTACAGATGAGAGGCACAGGAGAACTAGGAATTGCGTACATTGCCCACAGGTAGCACAGCACTCACCAGGCCTTTCTTTGTTACATGAGAGACACAGATACGTTGGCCTATATCTTTGTTATTTTATGTCCGTGCGTTTTGACCACAAAGAATTATTTCCACTCATCACATGACAAAGTGTTTTTAAAAGTTGTTTTAGGTAACACCTCTGTTTTAAAAACTATTTCTTAGGCACCTAAATATTTAGTATTATAGTGACATTTTCCTGTTGATATTTCTGTAGCATGGTTAATTCCTGGCTGTTACTACCTTATTCTATATAAAAACAGGTAAAATGTTGAATCAGCCCATTAAGAATACAAGTCCAAACACACAGGGTTGCCTGTGTAGAAAGGGCAGGAGGCTGTCCTAAGTGTGCTGAAGCCGTCATTGCCTCACTGAGCAAATGACCACTCAGCTGCCCGCAGACCGTGAATGTTTTCTGAACAGTAGAGCCCTAGTGCAGGCCCTTAGAGCACAAGGACAGGGCCTGTGCCACTCAGTATGAAATGGTACCTAAAATTATGTATGATATGACTCCAGCACATCCTCTGGAACATAAAAGGCCCTGGATAAATATTTGATTAATACACTACACAAATAGAAACCAATCCTGAGATATACAAATAGCACAAAAGGAAAACTGGGGTGACCTAAAATGAAAGGGAGCCAGTGCAAGGGACAAAATGTCCTGAGGCATGCTAGGAGATGACAAACCAGCTTCAGGTTTCAGATGTCAAGCTCCATGGCTGGTTGGGGGCTGCAGCCTCTGCTGTTAGCTCCATGAGCGCCCTGGGAGCCAGAGGAAGCCAGAGGAAGCCAGGTGATTTCCCAAGGCCTAGGCAGGGATTCTGGTCCTGCCCCTCTGCAAACTTTCCCTGCCTTATTTTCTCTTTCAAAGACTTGGGATAACACTTTTTAAACAAATCTTTGGTGGGTATTAGAGTTACTGGATATGAAGTACCCAGGAAGCAGGGCCTCTAGCACAAGCAGCACTCAATAAATGGGCCTTCTCTCCACCAAGCCAGCTGGCCTCTCTGCATGGCAACTTCCTCCCCTGAATCCTGCTCACTCCCACAGGGACCCAGGAGTACAGGGTAAGCTCCTGTGACAAGTAATCTTTGAAACGTATAACGACTTCACACAAATACAGGGTATTCTTATGATTAAAGATGAAGAGGAAATGCCCTGGTGCCTAAAGCCTCTGGGTTTTGAAAAGAAACTGTGAAGGGTCCAAGCCTTGGGAATATAAACTAATGAAACACCTTGCATGCAAAAATTTAATAACAATGACAGGCACTTAAGCTGAAACTTCCTCCGGAGTTTTAGTTTGGAAACCGAACTTCCCGGGGACACCTCCACCCACACCACATCGTCTGATAAAATCTTCTAACTCATTCAGATATACACACACCTTGAGGTCCTAATTGGGCCTGAGGGTGGCAGAGAACAGGTCTTTCAGGAGGGTGTGGGATGTGAATTTGTTCAATGACTAGGAGCAGAGATGAATAAGGAAAATGCCGTATACATATCAGTCCATCACTCAGCCAAACTGCTGATCCATCCATTCTTGCCTCTCTTTTTTGGGCTCTCCCGAGCCCAAAGCGGGCTCACCATAGCTTGGGATATTTTAAACAGAAAAGGGGCTGTGGGACGGCGGTGAAATATGGGGCCAAGGGAAGACCGGAAGGCTCCAGCGACCTCCTGGTTTCCGGGGAGTGAGGGGACGTGGCGGGTGGGGGAAGGAGCCCGTGCCTGGGGCGCGCCGGGCGGGTCCGAGCAGGTCCGAGCGGGTCCGAGCCCTCAGGCTGCGCAGGAGGAGCCGGGGTCCCAGGCAGGTGGAGCGTGTCTCCGCCTACCGACCCCCGATCGCGCGGGGGCGCGGCGGGGGCGCGGCATGAGCCGGCGAGGCTCATCTCCCATTGGCCTCGCGGCACTGCCCCGCCCCGCGCCTCGGGTACAAAGTAGCCACTCTCAGCCGCGGCATCCCGCCACGCTTCTAGTACAGGACTCGGCTTTTTTACGGTAGTCCGCACGCCCCCGGCTCCTACCATGGCCACCATTCAGCAGCTGGTGGGAAGATGGCGCTTAGTGGAGAGCAAAGGCTTCGATGAGTACATGAAGGAACTAGGTGAGGGACAGGGCATGGTGGTGCTCGCAACGTGGCGTGCATGTGGGGGTGTGTCTGTCTATCCTCGGGTCCCCTTCGGCGTGCTGGGCTCAGGGGCAGACACTCTCGGCCGCTACCTCCAGCCTCTCCCCATCCGCTTTCCGCTATCAGCCCTCGCCACGCGGCCCTGGTTCCCGCGCTGCGCTGCACCACGCGGCGATGCAGCCCGGAGAGCTGGGTGTGCGCGCCTCCCACCGACCTCCAGAGTCCCGGAATGCCCCGCCGCGTGGTGCACCCAGCTCTCTGCCACTTTCCGTCTTAACTTCCCCTATGCTTCTGTCCCCCTCCGCATCCTCCCTCCTCCTGTCCCTGTCGTGTATCTCCTCAACCTGACCGCACTTCGCCTACTCTGCCGCATCTTTTGTTCCTCGATGGCAAACGGGTTGCCTCCCTCTTCTCCCCGGGACGGGGTGCCTGTAGGGGTTCCAAACGCCGCTACAGCCTTAGCTTTCGCTCCTTCTTGCCCCCATCAACGCCACCCCGTGCTCTTTGGTGGCACAGCTTCCCCGCTCCCCCCCACCCCCGAGCATCTGGCATCCTTGACTCCGACCCCAAAGACTGGACACGAGCAACACTGACCTTGTCTTGAGTTGCGCGCCGGTGGCCACAGTGGGTGGGTAGCCAAAAGTGCCAGGGGGTGTCCGTGCGCCGGGGCCTTGACCCCCGCATCTTGAGGGTGAGGGGTGAGTAGGCTCTGTTGAAGAAGCGCTGTCAGACACAGTGAAGCCCTCTTGCTGTGACTCCCTATCAGTATGCGGTATGGTCATGGTCCTGCAAAAGGCACTTGACTTGTAAATGCTTCCTTCTAAAAGAGAATGGGTCCCTGGGAGAAGGTTTAAGTTTATTGCCTCACTCAAAACAGTGCTTCATCCTTTTGCTTTTCTAAGCCAGTGATAACAATTGCATGCTGGTTGAGACATTGGATAGATTAGCAAACAAAAATGGACTTTTGTCACAGGCCACTGGGAGTGTGATGGAGTCGTGTAGCCTGGGTCCTGTCTGCAATGGGGCTTCCAGTCCCCGGACAACTATTGGTCGATGAGGGAACTTTAGAAACCACCATCCTATCACTTTAATGTGGCTGCCCTTGGGTGCAGAAGTTACTATAAAGACCCTCTATTGAAACCTAGTCCCTGCGGCATTTCAGAAACATTCCTTCCCCAGCCTTTCTGCAAGACAGTGCCTGGTTCAGGCTGTTCTGTGACGACTTTTGAGTGCACTTAGGGTACTGGGAGTAAAACAAGAAGGCCGCAGTTTCCTTCCCCCTCCTCACCCCATGAACCTAGATCAAGATGTCTATGAGAAAAGCCTTTTACTGCACTCATATCCAAGAAATACCCCGTTTGCGTGTGTTCACCTGTCTGACAACCAGACATCCTCTGCCCATTGAAAGCAAATGTGTTCATCATATGGCTTATTTCCAAGGTCCTAGTGTCATGAGGGTTGCCAAGCTCAGTTTACTAGAATGCGATTAAGGTGTGGGAAGAGCAGAGCCCTTCATTTGTCCAAAATGAAAATAAAGAGTAACTCAACTAACAACACAAGGCACCAGCCCTGTGCTGGCAGAAGAGAGTGCTTGAGGGAATATGGGACATTTTTTCTTCTTCCCTGTTCATAGTCAAGGTCGTCAAGCCAGTTTTTCTGCGTAGGTTGTAGTCTCCTCATCTGAGGCAGGGATTTGGCCCAGATTTAAGTTCCCTTGTAAATGTTAACACCCAGGGGAAATACACATTATAAATTGGATATGATATCAATATAGTAATTGAGTTACATAGCTATGAAATGTTCTGTTTCTGAGGGTAAGACTTTTTCCATTTGTTACCATTATGATTGTGCTGTTTTTCCTCTTAAAACATGCTATTTGAATATCCCAGGCCAGGACTGGTTTCCATTTTTGTAGTATATCGGTCAGATATTTTCAAGGGCCCTTTCTATGCCAGACTATGTGTTGGAGTCATATACAATGATCGGCAGAATTAAGTCAGTCACCTTTAGAAGTCCGGATTCCTTCCATAGCTTTCTGAAGGCCAGCGCAGCATGGTGGCCACGAGCTGAGATTTGGAGCAGTAATTACAATGGAATCTCTGCTTTTATTCTGTAAGCTGTAACTTTGGTATTCCTGTCATTTAACATGATTAACATTCACAGGTGTGGGAATGGCTCTGCGGAAAATGGGTGCCATGGCCAAGCCAGACTGTATCATCACTTATGACGGCAAAAACCTCACCGTAAAAAGTGAGAGCACCTTGAAAACGACACAGTTCTCATGTGTCCTGGGAGAGAAGTTTGAAGAAACTACAGCTGATGGCAGAAAAACTCAGGTCAGGCATAACGTATATAATCACAGAAGCTTCTAGAATGATAGATTGTGTTAATAACATTCTTACTGTTTACAGGCAAGAGCTTAATGAAAAAAAATCTCAAGTTATTTTTTATGAATTGAGTTGACAAATTAGTGTGAAAGGACCGGCTTCATATCTTAGTCTATTTTGTAAAAATAGCTTATAGAACATGAGAGTTTAAGTGTCTTATGTGTGTCTAGGTTGCAAAGCATCAACTCTGTTATGAATAAAATTTGTGTGAAGTAGACCCAGAAAGGAAAAGTTGAAAAAATGTTGATTAAGGAGGTTATGAGTCATGGAAACTCTTGTAATTTACTTTGGAAAATTAAAAAATGTACTTTATTTTTGCAGACTGTCTGCAACTTTGTAAATGGTGCATTGGTTCAACATCAGGAGTGGGATGGAAAGGAAAGCACAATCACAAGAAGACTGGAAGGCGGGAAAATGCTGGTGGTGAGTGTCCAGAGTCTGGGGTCCTCGTGGGCTTCTTGTTTCTGTTCACAGTGCACATATATCACTGATCATGAACAGGACAGATAGGCTGGGGTAGGGAAAAATGTGAAATAACACCAGCACGCCGATAAACCGAAAAGGCCCTCTGTGGGGACAGAGAAGTGAGATGATGTCCAGGGTGTCACTGGGGCTGGGTTTAGCCTGTACTCCACTGAGACTGGCGTCATCTTGGGTCTGACACCCACCTGCCCTCTGGGGCATACATTTTTCCATTTCTTTAAAATGAGGAACACTATTTGCCAAGACCAAATGAATAATTTAGATACTGCAAATCAGTACATAAGTGTTCAGCAAAACATACAAGTATCTTACGCAAAACAACAGGTTCTAGCTTTTCAAACCCAGAAATCCTAACATGCATTTTCTTCATCTGAAGTAGATGACAAGGTTTTGTAGGATTCTGATCCTAACACCTAACTTTCTTCCACCTGGGATGCAAGACTAATGTAACTCCTTAATATTGTTCTTTCTCTTAGGACTGTGTCATGAACAGTGTCACCTGTACTCGAACCTATGAAAAAGTTGAGTAAAAATTCCATCATCCTTCTGGACGGGAATTAGCTGTGAGGGTAAACAAGCTCAGTTCAATGAGCAGATCTCTCCATGCTTTTCTTTTTTTCCACTACTGTTCTGTTAACTTCATCACAAACATTGTACATGCAACTCTTTCCAACTGTTGGTTTAATTAGGACCAACCCTTTGGTTAGTAAATAAATGTGTTTATGCTATACCAATATTGTATGCTTTTTTTTTCAACTTTTTGGGAAATTAATGATGAGTTTTAATAATGAATTGCATAAATTCCGGGATAGTCTTGAGGGTACTATATTGAGATTATATTTTAGTAATTTAGGTAGAAAGCTACTACTACGGCAGATACACTACCCATTACGTAAGCTTGCCCATTACTGTGCTATTTGAACTTTGTATCAACTCAAGATTCTTAAACTTCTGGCAGAGATGGTTGTTGTGGAAAAATAGCCACATACACTTTATAATTGAAACATTAAAATTAGGCCAATTAATAACCCTTTAATAGCCCCAAAGTGTTGAAGTGAAAAGGAAGAGTTACATGTCTCTCACTTTAAATCAACGGCTAGAAATGATTAAGCTTTGTGAGGAGCATGTTGAAAGGTGAGACAGGCCAAAAACCAGGCCTCTTGTACCAAACAGCCATGTTGTGATAGAAAAGAAAACATCCTTGAAGGAAATGAAAAGTGCTACTCCAGTGAACACACGAATGATAAGAAAGCTGATCTGGAGACGGTTCTGGTGTTCTGGGTAGAAGATCAAACGAGCTACAATGTTCCCTTAAACCAAAGACTATTCATGAGCAAGGCCCCAACTCTTCAATTCTACGAAGGCTGAGAGAGGTGAGGAGGCTTCAGAAGAAGAGTCTGAAGCTAGCAGAGGTAATTCATCAGGTTGAAGGAAAGAAGCCATCACTTTAGTGTGGTGGTCTGGAACCGAACCTGCAATATTTTTTATTGGACAGTGTTGCTTCAGACTTACTTTATCTGAATTTCTATATTGGTTATGATCTCCATGCTAGAGTTCCTCTTTCGTCCCCTTTTCCCACTCCTAACAATAGTGTACCTTTATATGATTCTCCCTGCACGAAACAATAGGCCAAGTACTTTCAAAGTTTCGTGATTCTCTGAGTGACCCAAGATGATAGGTACTCACTGTTGTGTTCTACATAATTCAGCTGAGAATAGCCAGGCTCAGAGTCTCGGAAATGGTCCCAAGCCACACAGCAAGCTCAAGTCAGAAAGTGGATTGGAGCACAGGTTGATCTGACTAGTTCTGTGCTACCCGCCACCCACCACATTCTCATTTCTGCACTTTAGCCTGGACTGGGGTGTTGCTTGAGGAGGAGTAGGCTCATGCTTCTCACTTTGGGGATCTTTGACGTGGAGGAGAAGTTGTCTTCATTGTGCTGGACTGTAGCAAACATTGTAGGATCAACATCATAAGAGCATTGCCATGAAATGCACATGGCACTCATCAGCCCACCCTGGGCATCCCATACCTTTCCAGATATCTTCTAAGTGGCACCATACCTAGTTGAGAATCACAGGGTAGAACAAAGGGATCTAAACTTTATTATCTGGTGTCAATTAAGTTCTTTCTGCTAAGCAGCCCTTTAATGTCAGCGGACCCTTTATCCAAAGATATAGAGCCTTCATAGAATATTTTTTTCTCTGAACTGGTGGTATGCTAGCATGTAATCTGGTTAGTTCTACAACACACAGGGTCTCTGGGGAGACTTCCCCTTTACCCAAGATCCACCAGATCTCCAGTTTCCTGTGCTTCAACACTTGCTGCCGATAACCTGCTGGACAATTCCCTGGGGATGTCATGTCTAATTTCAAACTAGGTTAACCTTTCTAAAATAGAGTGTGATGATCTTTGTGCTTGGGTTTTGGAACTGGACAGTCCGGATATCCAATTCTGGCCCTCTACCCTTTAAGAACTGTGTGACTTAGGACAAGTTACTTAACTTTCCTGAACTCTAGTTACATCCTTTGTAAAAAGATATAAAATTGCTTGTAGAGTTGTTTTAAATATGAAATGAGATAGTGTACGTAAAGCACTTAGCACAGGGCCCAGCACAAGGTAAAGGCTTAATGTCTTTCCAGTACTGCCTAGCAAAACTTTCTGCAATGACGGAAAAGCACTGTGACATCTGCACTGTACAATCTGGTGGCAGTAGCCACACAAAAATGGATATTGAGCACTTGAAATATGGTAAGTGCAACTGAGGAATTGAATTTTTTATTTTATGCAACTTTAATTAATTAAAATATAAATACCCACATAGGGTTAGTGATGGCTGATTTGGACGACACAGGACACATCTCTTGTTTTCTAAAATCAAATTTCTTATTTTTTTATTCCAAACCTAGTCTTCTTGTATTATGCTCTATGTCAATCCATGGGAATGTTATATTTTTCCAGTTCCCAGGTTAAATGCCTTGGAGTCATCTTTAACTTTTATCTTCCTTTCCCATGCTATATCGAATCCATTAGTAAATGATTTCTGCTTCATCTGCAGAATATATTTAGAAATTAATGACCTCTACCTCTTCCACAGATACCACCCTGGTTCAAAAACCACCATCATCTCTCCCCTGACTTCCTTGTTGCATTTTTGTTCTCCCAGAGTTATCATCTTAAACTTTAAAGGATGTCACTCCTGGTGAGAGCCCTCCAGTGGCTCCTCATTGCATTTAGAGTAGAAGCCAAAAATCTTAACAGAGGTCCAGTCTGATCTTGCCTGTGTCTCCCCACTTCCCAACACCCCCTTCTGATTTCTTCTCCTGCCCCTCGAACATTTGCCTCCAGCCACCGGTCATTGATGATGCAAGTGTGCACTTGCCTAGGGTCCTTTGCACATGTTTGCTGGTTCTGTCTGTAACAGTTTTCTCAGGAAATGACAGCCCAAGCTTTCTCAACTTTCTCACTTCCTCCAGCCTCTTCTCACATGTCACCCTGGCAGGGAGCCATGCACAGGCCTCACTGTGTATAACAGCTGCACCCTCCCCGACGGTGTCTGACCCCTCTGCTGTCTTTGCTCTTATCACCAATACTGACTGGCTATATATTCACTTGTTTGTTTGTCTGTTTGATTTTTTTGGTTACTATTTTTCTCTCCCACTGGAAGGTAAGCTCCACGAAGAAGGGACTTGGCTTTTATAGTGTTCTCTCTCTATCGCTCAATTAGGGATCGCCTGGCACACAGAAAATGCTTAATAAATATTTGTTCAATAAATAAATTCATTAATAAATCGATGGCCTCTCTGTGCCTGTTTAACACCTTTTAATATCACTTAACACCTCTTATAATTTTGCTTCAGTTTGTTTTTTGAAACTGCATTTCTTACCTTTATACAAATAATTCAACTTTAGACCGGCCCTTTGCTCACCCTAGATGTAGTGTGCTTGATGACTGGAGAACATGGGTGTCTGAAATGAGAAGTAAGGATTCACCCTGTCCCTGAGCTGGTATGTCAGATACTCTGCTCCACTGGGAAACTGACTGCCCAGTTCCTGTTAACAAATTCAATTCATTTTCCTACTGTTGAGTATTCTGCCAATGGGCAAGGTCTGTCAGAACTTGACCTGGGTTATCTGTGAAACACGGTGCAGATTAGAAGCAATTTACTACAAGTGAGATGGTTTAACGTAAATCAAACTCTCACAAATGAAAAATGTCCAGGCAACTTTGGGATCACGTCCTTGAGTGCTTCCCCAGCATTACTGCTTCTCTTCAAGCACAATGTGCGTGGCCAGAGGTGACGGTGATGGTGAAGCACAGCCGTGGGATCTTCGTAGTCGAGATGAGGCTTTGTTATATGCTATATAATTAGGTTGCATATATTGCTAACATAGTGGTTTCTTAGGTCTTAATCTCTTCAACTGTTTCTCAGATTCCTGGTGTTCCAGTTTGTACTATGACTTTAAAAAGTTTGAGAGTCATCTTATTAGCACTTCGATTTTAACATTGCCAGCCCAGCTTAGGCTATTACTCAGTTCTTGCTACTCACTAATCAATGATTCTTAATGTCCATGGTATTTGAAATGCACTTTTTAAGTTTATGAGAATAATTACATCTCTTCTCTGGGTGTAATGTACTCTTTGCCCCCTCCTTTCAGTGTTGTCCTCTTAGAAGTCATTGCCACTTGGTGGTCATGCGTGAGGCGGGTTAGTATGAAGAACTAATAAAGTTGGTGAACTGGTTTAAAAAGCTGAGCGACATGTGTTTTGAAATGTTGTGAAAGGTAGGGTGGTGTGATGTGTCACTGCACTCACAGCAAATGGAAAATCACAAGTGAGATGATGTCTGATATGTCAGGCTGTCACCAGATGTGAACATTTACTTAAGATCAAGTGCCTCTCCTCCTTCCATACCTCCTCCCTGCACACTGCACACTTTGAAAATGTCTAAAAGGAGAATAATAATATTTTTACGAGCCTTTTAAAAAAGTTCTGGTGACCCCTGGTATGGTAAACAAGGTAGAGCAGAGTCAGTCCTTTTTTCATGGAGCTGATGTTCTGGGATGAGAATATGGAACTTACATGATTAAAACAAGTTACCTAGAGTGACAAATGCAGCAAGAAAAAAATAAACCAAGTGGTGAGATAAAGAGTGAGTAGGTTTGAGGATACTTTATGTATGTTAGGACGGCCTCTCAGAGAGGTAATGTTTGGACTTAGACTTGAATATTGAGTAGAATGTACGCAAGTGACATCTGGGAGTGGGCACTGTGTTCTAGGAAGAGGGACTAGCAACTATAAAACTAAAAATATATTCAACTTTGTAGCCCAGCTGGTGTGGCTCCGTTGGCTGGAGAGGTATCCCGTGCACTGAAAGGTCACAGGTTAAATTCGCTGTCAGGGCACATGCCTAGGTTGCAGGTTAGGTCTCCAGCAGGGGCATGTGAGGAAGGCAACAAATCAATGTTTCTTTCACATTGATGCTTCTCTCTCTCTCTCTTCTCTCTCTCCCTCTTCCCCCACTCCTTCTTCTCTCTCCAGAATATATATATTTGCAGAGGTGGATTAAGGTCAGTTGAGGTCCTGGGTGCAGAAGAAAATATTTAAACATACTATCAGGTTTTACTGCCGACTGTAAATTTGTACGTAATTAAAATTGCACATATGAAACCAAACTTGGTGTCATTAGAAAAAAGTGTAAAGTTGGGTTTTTGCAGGGCCCTTCAGAAGTCGGGGCCCAGTGTGCATGCCCAGTGCGCCAACCGTTAAATCCGCCTCTATTTGGCCAAAATGTCCGTGTGGTTTTTTCCACAATTTTTTTCATTTTCACCAATAACTTTATTGACTTGGAAATTTTGAGTATGTCATCCCTCTCCTGTGTGGTAGAATATTGATTGTTCTCAATTAACGTCTTGATCACTATCAACTTCGACTGGTCTGCTCAACCATGGAGCGTCATCCAGTGAGAAATCTCAGCACGAAGCTTCAAAAACCACTGTTGACATGTTTGACCAGTCACAGCACCTTCTCCATACACTGCACAAGTCGTTTTTGGGTTGGTTTTTTTTTTGCATTTCAGTTGCATTCTTATTTTTCTTGAAATAATAAAGCACATTATGCTGAAAATGTTGTGTATTTTCTTCTATCTTAATACTAAAATGGCTACACATTCACTAATTTTGATGTTTTTTTTTAATACACACGGATATGACAACTGTTACAATACAATCTAACAAAATTCTTTCAAATAAAGACGCTAAGTGCTACTAGAGCCATCTTATGGAAAAAAACAAACAAACTTTTTGACCAACACAATATATATAAAAAATTTTTCTTTAATTAACTGCTTAAATTTTTGAGGGTTAATTGGCTTTATTAAATGATTCATGAATCAGGCAGCATCTAATCCAGCAAGCAGACAGATGCTCTGAGGACTTATACAAAATGGAAGACTTATCTAGAAAGGAAGGTTGGGCAAAGAAGTCATTAATAAAAGAAAAACAAAAATTCATTGAAGGAAAATCAGAGCTCAGAGCAGCAACGACACCTACGTTCTGGTTGTGCTTGTTGCTGCGCCCCCTTCTGCTGGGGTAGTAAAGTGAAAACTCCTTCCTGTTGGAAGGGCAAGGTGTTTATTTCTGCCAGAGGTAATTGGGCGGTAGGATGTGAGAGCTCCTTCTACAGCCCTTATACAGACTCCCATTTTGATTTGAGAAATTAAAGTTTCCTTTATTGGTTTTCATGGTTATAATGTGGGACAAGTCTAGTCTGGAGATCTATGCAGGAAACAAAGCCTGTGGACCTGGCAGTTGCCTGTGAGGGATCCGGGTTCATATAAGCACCAAGGGAAACTGTGCGGGGTCTCAAGTAGGAAATGACAGATGACTTTTAAAAACATCAGTACAGCGTAAAGTACATACTCAATATTGTAATAACTATGTATGGTGCCAGGTGGGTACTAGACTTATTCAAGAGGATCATTGGGTAAGTTATATCCATGTCTAATCACTATGCTGTACACACGAAACTAATATATTGAATGTCAACTGTAATTGAAAAACTTAAAATTAAAAAAATAACCTAGTTTCACTTTCAGTAATAGAACACTTAATATTTGGAATAACTCTCTTACGAAAAACAACTGAAAACACTGCACAAATTTTTTTTTAGTATTTCTTTAAAGTCATCAAGTGCTAATAAAATAGTGAAGAAGTTTTTTGGCGTAGGCCTTGGGCTGCAGAGACTTAGTCCAGCCGATGGGCAGGCTCTGCCCTGGACCATTTGCTTGTGGATCCAGAAGTGGCTGAACTGTACCTTTGGCAACGAAGCAAACAATTGGCCTTTGTGTGATGGTAGGTGGGCTGACTTTATTTTCTGTTGTCTTAGAAAATGTAGTTATGAGGATGTTCCTCAGACTGCTGTTCACTGGCAGAGGTTTGGAAAGCACATCACCCAGAAATGGGGGGTTGCTTCAATAATCAGAATGCGTCCACGTGACATTAAAAAGAAGGGCTACTAAGAGCTCAGAAAAAATGTTATGCGCTGTAAAGTGAAGAAAAAAATCCCGGCTATAAAATATATATGTGCGTGCCTCATTTGAGTCACAATATGTGTACATTTATAGAAAATTTAGAAAAATTTTAATAGTGGTTATCTGTTGAGATTGGGTGATGTTTTATTTCTTATTAACTAGCTTATCTACCTATAGTAACAAAAATGCAAAAACGTTTTAATGCAAATAGTTTTACTTATATTTTTAATAATAAATAGCATATTCAAAAATACTACATAAAAGTACAAAGAAGGAAATAAATAGCCCTGGAAATCTCACTTCCATAGAAAATTAATATTACTATTTGGAGTGATGCTTTCAAATAGTACTTTATGTATCTGTATGCACACAGACCCAAAACTTTTAATACATAAGATCAACAGCACAGTATTCTATTGGCATACCTCGTTTGGTTTTTTTAAAACTCAAGTATAGCTTCACATTTTTAAGACTTAAACAACTCTTATTTATTTTTTCAATTTCCCATTGATAAAAGTTTAAGTTTTTAAAAAAGTTTCAGAGTTATTAACAATGGTTCAATGAGCACTCTTATACATTGAGGTAATAAAATCATTTAAAAATATTTTTAAGTATTTACCTTTCCGTTAGGTCCTTAATGTACTCAGCCCACCCTATAATATATGCCATATACTGCCTGGCTGCAGATGTTGCATGTAGTAGCATCTGATTAAGGGAACCTTTAATCTACAAAATTATTTTGCTCCCAAGAAGCACTTTAACTACCTTATCAAAGTACATACTTTTTCCTTTTTGCAATTAAATATCTAAAAGGTAGGAAATGTTGGTTCTAGAATCAACCCTAATGCGCAAGTTACAGCACCAATGTTTTATTGACGATGGAACCATTTTCTCTTTCTCATATGCTGGCTTCATGCAAGATCGTGGTGTTTATTTACTTGCTCACAACTCCAAGGGTCTCCATTCTCATTCTCGCCCTTGTGGATGGCCCTATAGGGCCCATAAGCCTGGGTGGGTATGCCAGCAGGCTCTGGCATTTAGTTTAGCTTGTTTCTTGCTTGGTTGGTTTTGTTGGTTTATTGACCTTCTAACAAGACCATTACTAAAAGAAATACAGGGAGGAAAATTCCAGTGTTATGTTTTCAGTACAGTACCAACAAAGATATTTTTTACACAGAAGTTTGGAAAATTTACATATAGGAGAACAAAGACTTCTTTCATGATTCAGAGTTGGTTTGACAGAAGTTTTCAGCAAATCATACAACCCAATATAGAAACTAAGCTTGCTGACCCAGTCAATTGACCTAACCATTAAACTCACCTTCCTCTCTTAGCTACGCAGGGCAGAAATACAGGAATTTTTTTTAAATGCCACTCTTTTTGGAACAAGCAGGTTTCTGGAAAATGGCCAGCTCTGAGGTTGACCTGTATATGTGTCATTTTACAAGATGTGTTACCACATGCAGAAACCATGGAGGGATCATGATAGATGAGATCATCTCAAAACCACCGGATTCCATGTTGCAATGGTTAACACGTCAACAGAAGATTCTGATGAGAACTTAACTTACTTATTCTGGAAATAGAAAGTAACTCTAGGGTCCCAGAAAACTGAAATCACTTAATGCATTTAAATTTTGTACAGTGTTTTTGGGCAGTTGATGGAGAAATGGTGCTATTTCAATTCCACTTGTCAGGGGCACAGAGCTACATATGAAAATAAGAAATAAGGCACCAGACCAGAATGAGGCAACACAATGTCAACAAAAGCAAAAAGCCCAAGAGATGATTTGATAAAAATGTCATCGGAGTATTTGCCAAGCAGAGAATCACATTACCTTTATCACATGTCTTATTTCCTTCCACCTAGATCCTATATACGTTCAGTCATTCTTTCTGGACCTAAGAGAAATGCTTCCTTTATACCAAGACCACACTTACAATATATACAACTTATCTATCTCATGTACAAGTCAGTTTTTCCCTACTATAGTAGCTTTGATTAGTTAGCTGATAAGGTCTTTGCATCGCTCGCTAATGTAAGCATGACTAAGAATAGATTAATTGGTTGATTCGTTCATTCATTCAATTCAACAAATGTATTTGAGCCCCTACAGTGCATCAGATACCAGGCTAAGGGCTGGTATACAAAATTCAGTAAAGGTAAACAGTTCTTGACTTCATGGAGCTTAGAATCTGGAGGGAGAGATGGACAATAAGCAAAATCTAATGTAATAATCGTAGGTTGGTATATCTGCCATGAAAGACAAAACAGGGTGCCTGGTGGGGAAAAACGGCAGGAATCAACAATGGGGTGTTAGGGAAGGGCTCCTTGAGGAGAAATTTAAGTTGAAACCTAAAGAAAGAAAAGGAGCCAGGCAGGACAGGAGGAGCAGGGGAACGCTTGCCCAGCAGAAGGAGTGCGAAGTGGAAACAGTGGAGTGGGGAAGGAAACTGGTCTGGAGCCAGGCATCGGGGTTAGGGGAAAGAGCTGTGCTGGGGTGGGGTCAGGGAATGGTCTGGGTCCTGCAAGGCCTCTGAGTCCTGGGAAAGAGGGGGGATTTCATCCAGGCCTGTCAGGAAGTCACTGGGGAAGGGGGGTTAAAACAAGGTAAAGCTGTGGTAAAAGGTAGACGCTCAAATCCCAATCCCCTGGGCCACATATATTTTTGAATTCAGAATTTGCTTTGCACTTTAGGAAGTTAATCTGGTATATGTATATCATAACATATGATATCCGTGTATTAACTCATATATTATATTACTCTCCCAGAGGCACCTGAGCACAGTACCCTGTAATCAAACACTTTAAAATACCTGTAGTTTAACATGTCAAAATTCACACAAAGCAAGATAAATAGAGACTGTATATAGTCCTGCATCCATTGATCTCATTAGGCAATTGCTGCTTAATGAGTTCAGGTTCAATTAGGTTTTGCCATCAATTAAATTATGAAAATAATATCAGCCTTCAGAGCATTTTGGATTTTGGATTCATGGATAAGAGATTATAGATCTGTAATTACCCCCCTTTCCTAAATTATAATGACTAATATTCATTAATTTATTGACTCAACAAATTATTTTTGAAGACTTCTCTACGTTCCAGGCAGTATTCTGAATGTCTAGAAATGTATTAAATATTCATATGTTTTAAAATAGGAAAACTGCTTTTAAAAATATTGTCATATAAGTTTGAAATGTTAGTTGTCTACCAATATAGTAAACTATGACTAATGATTCAACCACAAGAGAAAAATCAGCAAACCCCAATAAAGCAAACTAGCACAAAGTGTCTTGCTCTTCAGGTAACATCAAAGCATGTAGCACCAGGTTTGGGTAAGACAGTAGTGAGGTGCTAGAATTGACCATTGGCTGAAACCTCTTCAGCATGATGTTGTCCACACCCATTTAGAAGTTCCTAATCCTCATCTTTGCTTTTGATAATTAAGGGAGTTGATCTGCCCATGAAGACATAGTTGTGAAGAATTTAGAGGAAATATTGTGCACCAAACCAAGAAAGCATTTTAGATAATCCTGTTCCAAATAATGGACTTTAATAACATTCTTGTAGGTAGTGCCACATATTGAGATAAGAACTTGGGATGCACAATTTGATTTAGTCCCAAGAAATGAGGTAGATACAAATATTATTTCCTTTTTATAAATCAAGAAATAGAGGTTTAAAAGCAATTGGAAGCAGAGAGCCGAGTGTGCTTGGGAGTTGACCCACCACCTCCCCTGCTTCCTCCCCTGCTGTCCGGAACTTTGACTGGCAGGTGTGAGAATGTGAAAAGCTCAGGTTCCTGCTTCAAGTTAGGCTAATCTGATATGTAGCTGACACTCCAGCGTTGCCCTGTGGGTCAGTTCGCCAGTCCTCAGCAGAACTCACCTGAGATCACACCCTTCCACAGCTCCCTCCTCCTCCTGTTCCTGTCCCATCCCCACCCTCCCTCACTCTGGCCAGTCGCTCACCAGCACTTCCTTCAACAAACTGTTTGCACAAAAATTCTTGCCTCAGGCTCTGCTTTGGGAGAACTCAGAATAGTCCTGCTGAGCCCTGCAGAATTCCTGACCCATGGACACCAGGAGGCATAATAAAATGTTGTTTTAACCATGAATTGGGGTGATGTGGTACTGAGCACCAGGTTGTCAGGACCCCCCTGCAATGCCACGGTACATGTGCATGGCAGGGTTTTCCCAGGCCTTCCCCAGAGGTGTCTATGGTTCAATTCACTCTGATCAGGCACATATTCCAGGTATGGGGTTTCCCTTCTTGCTGTAGAGCCTCTGCTAACACCACTGTCTAAGGGCCCAGAGAGTGTCCAACCTGCTCAGACAACATTGCCTTGGGTCACGTATTATGGTAAATGAGGTGTGATGAAGTGCACATGACCATGGGATCTACTGGCACCACCACAAAGCACCTCACTCAGAAGATTCTAGCCTAATAGTACATGGGACAGCCTCTTGGAGCCAAGGGTGGGAAGGGTCACAGTCCTTCAGGAAGCTCTGTGCACAGGGCATGAAGCCCTGGAATACGGCCCTTAACCCAAGAAGGAATCGAGTTCAGAAACCACAGGCAGGAGCAGGCGAGGCCGTTTCCCTAACAGGCAAGGGAAGGCCTGTGGCCTAATTTGCTCAGATATGTAATAGTTTGGGGTTACACAGGTTGATTGGCAAGAGCACCGTCTGGTATGTTGTCAAACAGGGAAGTCTTTACTGGCTCAGAAGCTGGTGGAAAAATGGGCGATAGTGTGCTAGGCATGAAATTAGTGTTATGGACATATTTATTTGAGGCAGCCTCTTTGGGTTAGAAATGCTCCCTGCCCTTGGTCGGTTTAACAATACAATGAACTAACGTAGAAAGAAAGATACTGTCTAAACAAACACAAATAGCATTTTGAAAAGAAGTCATATACATGGCTGAGATTTCTTTTAAACTCCATAATTCTCAGCTAGTCACCTGTACTGAAGTAGATCCTGAAATAAACCTCAACAAAGGCAGACTAATGCAGTAATTATTTAGTTGAAAAGGGCAGATCCAGTTTCTTTAATTATCTATCTTATATTTTCCCTCCTCTACTATTATCTTCTCACTGCCCTTAAAAACACTTTTATTACTTAAGGAAGGAATAGCTTTGGAACGTTAGATGAACATATAGATTTTTTCAGTCTAGCTCTGTGCTGTTTATTTTTTGGAAAAGGAACAGGAGCAGATTGTGCCCCAGAGTCTTCCTTTTTATTTTTATCACTCTGACATCAAAATGTCCACTGCATCAGAGTAGCAGGAATTCTCTGAATTGCTTTTGTTTACACATTAAATAAACGTCACAGAAACTAAAACAATCCGTGCTCAGGTTCAAGCCTCCTCTCAGCCGCAGGATTTAGGTTAGCACTTCCTGAAAGGGCTATTGTAAACATACACAGTACACACCACCCACTTGCAAAGAGTGCTTGAACATAGTAATGAGCCTCTTGAAGGAACAGGGAAGGGCTAGAGTGGGAAAAAAACAAACAAACCCCAAAACAAAAACAAAACAACTTCATCTAAAACCAAAGAAAACATTGACGCTTTCCAGGCATTGCCTGGTGCTGCTGGTCTGCCTGCTCTCCTGGTTCTGACGTCTTACTCTTTCTAGGTTGCCTGCACTTCATCATTTCCTCCCCAGATAAATATGAAAGTGGTAAAAACAATAAAAATTATTTTTATTCCTAAAGATCTGTATCTCCTCACCTTCCTGTCTTCATGAGTTCACTATCGACTTTCCCATTCTCATTGTAGGGGAGGAAAACATTTTATTGGACCTTCTTAAGGTCCCTGGCTGGGTCTGAAAATTAAACTGACAAAGAGCAGAGTAATAGACAAAAAGCATACGAATGTTATTGAATTTTGACATGTCCCTGGAAGCCTTCACAACAGAATGAGGACTGGAAGGAGTGACCAGAGCAGGAAGTTTCAATATCTTTAAGACAAAAAAACAATGAATTTGTGAAGACCTGACAAGACAAAGGTGTTCGGGCAAGAGGTCGAAAGTGCCAAAGAAGTAACTAGGGAGATGAGGTGAGTTTAACAAGGCTCGCAGATTCTTCTGGTTCCTTCTCTGGGCTGATAAGAACCTTTCCAGTAAAAGGAGAATTTATTTCTTGCTTTAGGCAGAAAATAGGAATCTTTTTTTCCTGTATTTACTGCTTGTTAATTGCCTTTAGCTCAAAGTAATTTTTATGGCAAATAGGTGCATTTGGGGGTGACATATTCTGGTGTCCTTCAGTGAATAGGTGTCCTGGGAGACTTGGGAGGCCCATCTGGTAGAAAAATCCAGGAGAAATAATTATAGATCCCCAGATTTGTTTAGGGTTGGAAAGAACTTTACAGAGAAGTCAACACCATAGCAGATATTTGAATCTCTCCGGAAATGTGTAAAATTGATTTTAAAAACGATTTCTAGCTTTGTGAACGCTTAAGTGCATAAGCCTAGTTCCTTCCCAACTTTGAAACACTAAATTACCTATTCCTAACTTTCAAACCAATAATGTTGAAAAATAGCATAAATAATTATTGTGCATATCACATAAAACTAACATTATGTATTACTGCCTAAATTAAGTCTGTGATTTATTTTTCTTTAAAACGGTAATTCTTTCCCAAGATAATTGTCTGGTATATTTTTCTATTTTCTCTTTCTTCATAGCAGTGAGAAAACAGATATTATCTCTGTTTACCTATTCTTTCCTTGGTTTAGATCTCAAAGGACATTGAACTGGGAATTTCAGAAGTATAATTAGCAGATAAAACAAAACAAGAAATGGTAGATACAATAAGCTACTTAAAAAAATCAAATTCTGAAGCCAGATGGGACTTCAGTTAGAAATCACCTAGTAAAATATTTTATCTTATCAGATGAAGAAAGACAGACCCAGAGTGTTTGTGTGCCTTGTCCGAGGACATGCAGACGGCCAGCAGCAGGGCCTGCGTTAGGCCCCTGTCTTGACCGCCAGAGAAGTCTGTGAGGAAGATCTCAAGAGAAACTTCAATGCATAAAGGGCACTGGGACTTCTCTTGCTTCCGGAAAACTTGTTTACTAGCCATTTGAATTTCAAGACTTGATTTCTCTTTTCTCCTTCTACCCATTTGAACTCTTTCATAGTAATAGAAATATGAATCCACTGGCCCAATTCAATTCTCAGACAATTCTCAGTGTCTGGAAAGAATTGCAGAGCCTCCCAGTTCTTGGCTATTTAGAGTAATGAAAAGGAGTAGTAGCATGGGTAATCCAAAATAATACATAATTCTTGAGAAATTTCAAGCTAATTTAAATATGGAAATCAATAACTAGGTTAAGTTATTAATGGGAACATCCTTTCCAGGCAAGGCATCTATGCCAGAATGTTTAGAGCTTTGCTTTTCAAAGGAGGGAACTTACATAACTCCCTCAAATGCCATTCTTTTAGCTTGTAAGAGACAGTTTAATAAGAGCAGCTGATGTTCTAGAATATACTTCAGATAGGAGAGGTCTGAGTAATGGATTATGGTTTATTTCAAAGGATGAAATGTATTCATTATACATAGGGTAGTGGATATTAGAGCTGGTAAACTTTCTATGAAAAAGTGCCTTAAATGGATTGCGTTGGAAAATGTCAAAAAGTTGAGAGAGGAACCAAAAAGAATGATCACTTGTCACCACTTCTAGGACTATTATAAACAGGGCTGTCCCTTTGAACAATGGTGTTTATTCCACCTGCCCATCTAGTAAATTACTTTTTCAAATCCAACTCTGGCCGGTGTGGCTCCATTGGTTGGAGCATTGTCCCATGGACCGAAGGATGACGGGTTTGATTTCTGGTCAGAGCACATGCCTGGCAGACACATGCCTGGATTGTGGGTTGTGTTCTCAGTTGGGGTGCATACACAAGGCAGCTTATTGATGTTTCTCTCTCACATTGATGTTTCTCTTCCTCTCTCTCTCCCTCCCTTCCCTTCTCTGAGCATGTCATTGGGTGAAAATTTTTAAAAAATTCATGGAAACTCTATGCATCTCTTTTCTTTTTATTATTATCTTTATGGTTCTCACTGTTCTTTTTTTAAGAGAGGAAGTACTCTATCGTTTCTATTGAAAAGGAACTATAGTTGTACATCTCTTTGGAGATTTTGCTAACTAGGCTTATTGTGAATAATTGAGGATTTATTTCATTGGAAACATTTTCTTAGAGGCTGCATCACTATATTGGAAATAAAAAGATGTTGGCACAAAATAAAAAGATGACTTCTCATTACCTGTGCTGAAGACCAGTGTGGATTTGTGGCCGAGCCCGTGTGGACGGCAGCCCCGTGCTTGATATTAAAGCTCCTGCGCAGGAGACTACAGCCCGTGAAGCTCTTCCTCATTCCCTGCTCGTGGCAGAATTCGAGGCTTTAGACTCTCTTTTTAAGGATCGTTTTAGCCCTTGCATTTTCTGTTTTCTTCACATTGATTCTTAAGTAAGACATTTCAAGATGAGACGGTTTTGTGGACAAGGGTTCTCCTAAAAAGCAGTTCTTTGATCTACGACCTTTTCTCCTCCCACTTCCCCTTCCTTAAATATCCAATTTCTCAGGTTTTGACCACTAGGTGTCATAAATTTACAAAAATGCCTCAAAAATATAAAAATCAGCTTTTTGTTAAAAGGAGGCCTGAAGTGTTCTTGCTTTCCATCAACAAACTTAGAATCATGTGGGCCCACATATTACACCAATTTATGAGTAATTCAAACTCAAAGTTCAGAAAAACTTACAAAATCAAGGGAAAACATAATGGAAATCTCTGTGGTATCTGAATGGTTTGTCAAAGAGGAGAATCTGTGTAGGTTTGAACTCCCTCCCCACACGGCCTCCAAGGTGCCTTCAACCTCACTGCATGTGACTAATAGGCACGTCCTTCTAGGGACGGGATTCACGAAACAAGTGCGTGAACTATCCTTTAGAAATCTTTGAACTGCTTTGCAATAGGGCTATGTGAGACATCCGGGCCCACTGTCATTCTACGTATTTGTATTTCAGCTAAATGAACTGATACATTAAAAAAAATATTTTCAAATCATGGCTTTTTAAAGCTAGAATGATTCTTTCAATGATTAGTTCTAACTTTTTCATTTTATATTATGGAGATAGTGCCTGGAGTGGTTCACTCATTGTCCAAAGATGAGTTTGACAGTGGGTCTCGGACACATACCTCTCAACTCCAGGGCTTCCTATGTCATCTCTGTACTTACTGTTCTCAGGATGGACTCTTGTATTTACCTTGGAGTTTGAAGGAAATAGAAACCTAAGTATTCCTTAGACTGTACTCAACAATATAAGAAAAATCTTAGCTCAGTAAGCCTCCTTGGTAGAGATTTAATGTTAAACAAAAGCAACCTGTTAGTTATAGGCACAATGACAAGAAACACATTTTTATGCTCTTTATGAAAATGTTATACAACATTTTCAGAGTTCACCTTAATTCTGATAGATGGAGTAACTCTTCCATTTAGCTTTCCTTAATATTGCAAGTCAACCAGGCCCATAGACATCTTTTAATAAATTTTTTAAAAGAAGATGACCATATTTAATGAAAAGATGTGGTCAATCTATTGATATTCTAAGTCAAAAAGAATATTACTGCTGTTCTCTCCAAGATGAAAAGAAAATTAGATGAGTCATTTGAATATAAAGGCAATAAAAACATTGTATTTTCAAAGTAAGTGTACCATCAAATAGTTAATTTTGTTTGTGTAATGTACTCCATTTCTTGGGATGACAGGGGCTGTCTCTGTATGACCCAAAGGCCTGGAGAGTCCATGTCCTGGGTGTTAGGACTCAATTCCCATGGAGAGAATCCTACGTGTCCCTCTGGTAAACATGGCTCTTTTCCTCATCCTCACTGAAATTTCCATGACAAATTCAGGTGCAGAAATTCTATGAGTAAGAATTTTCACCTAATTATACTAAACAATTGCTTTGGCTAAATATTCTTATAAAAATTTTGAAACACTGAATGAAAAATTAATTCTGTGGTTACAACGAGAGTGCATGGAAACTAGTTAAACTGGTTATTTTCAATGGGTGTTAGAGATATTCTACAAAATATTGTCGAAAGGTCCAATAAGTCAGGAAAATAGGTTGTGCTTCATACCCTTCCTTAGACATTCATAATGCTGCTTAGCACGTTGCAAACTCTGAAAAACCCTGCAAGAAACTTGATCAACTGTGTTCATGCTAATATTTTCCATGGATAGTCAATCAGGCACTTTTGTTTAAAATAGCAAATAACATCCTGTGGAAAAGAGGTTGAGAAATATGGAGTGTCAAGATGACAAAAAATATTACTTTGCTAAATCAACTTCCTCTGTCTTGCAATATGCAAGCCTTCTCTTAGATTTTTAGCTAATATATTGCCAGTGTCTTAACAGTACCCCCTTTGCCTCCACAGCCACTTTCTGGTTAAAAGCAAGATTCAAAGTTGCAACATCCAAGACCGAGGCCATACCAACTTCATCCATGTAATTTCCCAAGTATCAATGTCCTGCCAAGAGGGGCACTATTCTAACATAATGACTTTTCGTGCATGTTATAAAAGAGTTATCTCAGTTGATTTTCTCTAATCCATTTATTTTCCTTTACTTACTGTAAAATTATTTCGTGTCAGAGTCCAAGATAAGAGGTCAAATAAGCCCGAATTAAAATCAGTTATTGTACTTTCTTGGAGTTGGTACTATGGTTGTTACCTGGTGCTGGGAGAAGCTTGCACATTCAAGATAAAATCCTCACTTGTTGGTGTGGCATAAAAGGTTGAGCGCATTTGTTTCTAAGATATCATGGACATAGTGGACCCAGATCACCACTGGAAGCAGGGGTTTAGCACAAGAAATCAAGATAGAACAAGGTAACTTGGGCTGCTGTCTCAGTTTCTTGTTATCAGTTGGCCTTAGATCCTGATACTTCCATAACTGGTTTGCTCCATAAGCTTCCTGGAGAATAGTAACAACACTTTTGCACTATTTTGGATACAGACATAGGTAAAAGTGATCTGCTCTCCCTGTGAGTGTTTTCTACTTTCACATCCCAACAGAGAGGGTTCAATTAGATTAGTTGTCACCATCCCCTGCCAGAAATTCTTACTAGTCAGTTTTGCTCCAAACTACTGCAAAGGTCCTTGACTATCCTCAAGTTCAAGTTCTATTTGGAACTTAGTGTCTCCAGAACAGCCCAATACCTAACTCCATTATTTATGTGCAGAATATCAGCATTTTCTTCTCCTGATATACATGCCATAAATCCTTGCAAAAATTTCCGTAAGAGTTACTTGCTCTTTCTGTCCTCAAAGGTGAGATAATTATTATGATCACAGGAACCTAGAGTTTCATAGAATTTGTTTTGGTCCAAGACCTATTATGATCTGGTTCCCACCTGCTATTTCAACTGATCTCCCATGATCTTCTCCTTTCTTTATTAAAAATAAGTAAATTGCCATTCGCCAAATATTCCATACTCTTGCTTACTGCTATGTTTTCCCCCATGAGTTTATCTTCTGCTGGAATGCCATTCCCTTACTTTATTACACAATTAAATTCTTCTCATGTTTCTAGATTTGGTTCAAGTAGTACCTTTTCTAGGATGTATTTCATGTTCATTCCCAGGCTCAAAGAAAATTTTAATTGCCATAAAATAATTAAGATTAGAGATTATAATAGTTAGTGTA
Source organism: Mormoops blainvillei (assembly GCA_004026545.1). NCBI lineage: Eukaryota > Metazoa > Chordata > Mammalia > Chiroptera > Mormoopidae > Mormoops > Mormoops blainvillei. Next base: position 34,887 of record PVJD01008342.1, on the reverse strand, counting down.
TTACTTGGGATAGGAGTAGGTGTTATAATATACAATCCTCAAATTGTATAATTGGTCAAATACGTATGATAGGAGTTTTTTTTTCCTTTATATAAACTTCCAGGGAGATCAGCAGGCAACTCACCTCCAAATAGTGATTCAGGGTGTTAGGTTCATTTTATCTTGTGGGTTCACCATCGCCAAACCATGCTCATCCGCCTAAAACTGGTGGAGTAAAAAGAGAGGGCAAAGAAGAGACAACCAATGCTTAAGAGTCTTCATCGGAGAGTGATACACATCACTTCCACTTTTCTCCATTAGTAAGAACAGGTCACACGGCCCAGCCTATATGTATTGATTTGGGAAGTGTGGTTCCTGGGCTGCAGTTTTCTGGTGACAACTCCTCCTGTGGGAGAAAAGGTACACATTTGGGGATGACAGTTAGTTATCTCTGCCATGGTTAATTTCTTATGTTTGCAAATGATGTAATCTCTCATGTAAGAGCGCTTAAACAATAAGGTTGTTTCAATATAGTCATTTGGGGAGTAGTTCTAAGAATATTAGAATACTAACCCCACTCTAAGCTATTTCTCTTATTTTAGAAAAAAATTATTCAATTTATTTCAATGTCAATTTTCTCATGTATAAAATAAGGTAAATTAAAATAATAAGCAAACAACAACAATAACAAAAGCCAGGATGGAACTTCCGACCAAGCTGGAGGTGTAGGTAGATTTGCTTTACTTTTTCACTCAACCAAAGAAGGACAACAACAAATTTAAAGACAAAAAACAACCAGAACTGCCAGAAAACTGAATTGTATAGAAGTCGGAAAACCAAGGAGTTAAAGAAGAAACATTCATCCAGACTGGTAGGGGGTGGTGGAAACAGGCAACCAGGGCAAAGAGGACACGCGGCAAGGTAGTGGACCTGGTGGTTCCACATTCACATGCAGATAAGCCGGAAGGGGAGTGAGGCAGACCTCGCAACCCAGGGCTCCAGCTCAGGAAACCAAAGCCTCAAAACCCTGGCTGTAAAAAACCTGTGGGGCATTGTGGCAGTGGGAGAAACTCCCAGCCTCACAAGAGAGTTTGTTGGAGAGACCCGTGGGGTCCTTGACTGTACACAAATCCACTCACTCAGGAATCAGCACCAAAAGGGTCCAATTTGCTTGTGGGTAGCAGGGGAAGTGATTGAAAATAGGACGGGGGTGAGCAAGTGGCATTGTACTCTTTCTGATCCATCCCCCACATACAGCACCACAACGCAGTGAAGAGGGTTGCCCCACCCTGGTGAATACCTTAGGCTCCTCCCCTTACAGTGTAAAAGGTATACCAAGACAAAGAAATATGGTCCAAATGAAAGAACAGATCACAATTCCAAAAATAGGACTAAGTGACGAGGAGATAGGCAACATAGCAGATGCAGAGTTCAAAACACTGGTAATCAGGATGCTCACAGAAATGGTGGAGTATAGACACAATATAGAGGAAAAAGTGAAGACTATGCAAAGTGAAATAAAGAAAAATATACAGGGAACCAACAGTGAAGGAAAGAAAACCGGGACTCAAATCAACTATTTGGAACTGGAGGAAGAAATAAACATTCAACCAGAACAGAATGAAGAAACAAGAATTCAAAAAAATGAGGAGAGAGTTAGGAACTTCTGGGACAACATTAAACATTCCAACATCCGAATCATAGGGGTGCCAGAAGGAGAAGAGGAAGAGCAAGACATTGAAAACTTTTTTGAAAAAATAATGAAGGAAAACTTCCCCAATCTGGCAAAGGAAATAGACTTCCAGGAAGTCCAGGAAGCTCAGAGAGTCTCAAAGTAATTGGACCCAAGGAAGAACACACCAAGACACATCATAATTAAATCACCCAAGATTAAAGATAAGGAGAGAAACTTAAAAGCAGCAGGAGAAAAGAAGCGAGTTAACTACACAGGAGTTCCCATAAGACTGTCAGCTGATTTCTCAAAAGCAACCTTACAGGCAAGAAGCGCCTGGAAAGAAGTATTCAAAGTCATGAAAGCCAAGGACCTATATCCAAGATTACTCTGTCCAGCAAAGCTATCATTTAGAATGGAAGGCAGATAAAGTGCTTCTCAGATAAAGTCAAGTTAAAGGAGTTCATCATCACCAAGCCCTTATTACATGAAATGTTAAAGAGCCTTATCTAAGAAAAAGAAGAAGATCAAAACAATGAACAGTAAAATGACAAAAACTCACAACTATCAACAAATGAACCTAAAAACAAAAACAAAATCAAAAGTAAGCAAACAACTAGAACAGGAGCAGAATCACAGAAATGGAGATCACATGGAGGGTTATCAGGAGGGAGAAGGTGGGGAAAGAATGGGGGAAAAGGTACAGGGAATAAGAAGTATAAATGGTAGGTACAAAATAGACAGGGGGAGGTTAACAATAGTACAGGAAATGGAGAAGCCAAAGAACTTACATGTGTGATCTATGGACATGAACTCAGGTGGGGATTGCTGGTGGGAGGGGGGTACAGGGTGGAGGGGGATAAAGGGAAGAAAAAAGTGGGAGAACTGTGATAGCATAATCAATAAATTATACTTAAAGAAAAAGAATGGAAAAAAATCCATTACGGGATTGTTGTGAGAGTAACTTTTTCTGAGTAAATTAATTCATCAAGATGGGACTCACCACAGATTGCCTGTCAGCTGTTTCTTCACAAAAGCAGTCTTGCTGTGGTGAGCATAGAAAGAACCTCAGGTGTTAGCAGAGCAGTAATGGAAATGTGGTCATGAGCTCTGCCTTTCAGTTGAGCAAGGAGACACAGTGTTTCTTTAGTGGACACTTTGATAACTGAAAAAGAGAATTCATATCTAATAGGGGAAAAAGTCACAGATGGAAACCTTGGAATATTTTCCCCTTAGAAATCCTGAAAACGATGTCAAACCTTGCTGGACTCCCATGGATTATTTGCAATCAAAGACTGGACTGATTGCAAAGGACTTTGTCTAATAGTGAACCCATTGTTGTTTCATAATTGAGTGTTTACCAGTGTAAATTTTCATCACCTGTTTTTTAAAGATTTTATTTATTTGTTTATTTATTTATTTATTTATTTATTTTAGAGAGAGGGGAAAGGAAGGAGAAAAAGGAGAGAAATATAGATCTCTTGCCTCTCACACGTCCCCATCTGGGGACCTGGGCCACAGCTCAGCCATGTGCCCTGACTGGGAATCAAACTGTCAACCTTTCACTCTGCAGGTCAGTGCTCAATCCACTGAGCCACACCCAGGGCATAAACTTTCATTTCTACATCTAGGTTATTAAGGATAATGTCTATATCTTGGTCCTATAAAGTGCATTTAACTTTTAACTCTCCTCTTTTGAAATATACAATTTGTTTATAAATAATAATACATCTAACATTTATTGAGCACATAGTATATCGCAGGCCCTGGATTAGGTGTGCCAATCCTTGTAGCAGCATATGAGGTTAATACTACTCACTGTATCAGCTACCTATTGTAAAAACAGTCATTTCATTTACTCCCACTTCTGTGGGCCAGTAATTTGGTCAGAGCTCAGCTGGTCAGTTCCTCTGCTGATCTTGCTTGGGCTCACTCAAGTGACAGCAGTTCGTGGGTAGGTGTGCTTGACTGTTGGTCCAGGAAGGCTTGTCTCTGCTCCAGGAGGTCTCTGCTCTAGCAGGTCAACCTGGACTGGTTCTCATGGCCACAGAGCCACCAGAGAGCAAGAATGGAAACTTCATGGCTTCCTGAGACCCACTGGGAACTCACGCCAAGTCACTTTCATTGCTTTCCATTGGTCACAGCAAGTCACAAGGCCGGCCCACATTCAGGGAGGGTAGAAATAGATTTCAACCGCTGATGGGAGGAGCTGCAATAATTAGTGGCCATTTTTTATCTACCACACACACTCTTACAGATGAACTATCTGCTAATTATTTTGAAAAATCTAGTAAACTCCCTTTTTTCACATTCACCATCTTCAGTGTAGCATGATAAAGAGGCAGGGTAAGGAAATCAAAACTCGTAATAATTTCATTCACGCATTGACCAAAATGGAAGAAAAAAATTCCCATGGCTGAAGTGTAAATACTTGAGTTTTAGAGATAAGTCAAATGAATTGGGGTCAGACATTTTCCTAACATACTGCTTGCATAATAGATCATCTTCTCATGGGGCAGTGAGTTGGCTGGACCCAGAGCAGCATGGAGGGCAAGGCGATGCTTGCCGTTCTGGAGCCTGCCTGCCCCTGAGCCCAGGTTGTTGTGGCACACTCATTTGAAAGCTGGACACCCTGAGGGTGAGGTTGTCATGGGGCTTACAGCTTTGGTACAAACATAAGGACTGTGTTTCCAGAGCTGGTAAAGAGATGCTCTCACTTCAGTCTGAACAGCAGGATGGGATATAGCCTGTCCAACAAGCATGGTCTCTAGTGTCAGCTGGTGGACTGTAAACTAGACTGAGTTAAACCACATCTGGAAAAATCTCAGTTTCACTATCTTGAAAGCATTTTCCTAAGTCTAGTACCAGTAATGAGACTCTGTGGAATGGCAGGAGAACACCCCATGGGGCTTGTCTAGGAACCTATAAGTGAAAATGGGGAGTCATGAAAAAAGTAGGGAATAGATCAAAATACCTAAATTTCCATCTTGAAACTTTTACTCTCCGGTTGCATGGTTTGGGACAGGATATGGACCTTGTCTGAACCCGACTTTGAATCCTCATGAGTAAAATCCAAATTATGACACCCAACTTTCAGGATTGTTGTGATAGCTAAAAATAAAGTGACAAATTAGCTCAGAGTCTGTGGCAGATGCTCAAAACTGATCATTCATTATCCCTGAACACCTGGCATGCACTGAGAAAATTTTAGTTGCAGCTCGTGGGTAGAAAAATTCAGATACTGGCATTCCTCCAGGATTTAAAGGAGAGGTTTAAATTCATTTAGACTACGTGATTTTTATAATGCCCACTAGACAAGTAATTTAGAACTTCATTTCTAGACAAGAAATTTAAAACTTCATCCTTTTGGATGAAACATATATGGTAGGGACTGGAAAGTGAAAAACAACATTTCCCAGGTTTACCCCCAAATTAGTGTCTGAATGTGACTGAGGCTTTGCCTATCCAATGCACAAATGCAAACTTGAATTAGTGGGGCAAAAAAGTGGGGCAGAGACACAGGCAGTGGCGTGTAAGTGTTGGGGAAACTTAAAAACAAAATCTCTGCCAGCCCAGAAAATCTCCCCACAAAGGCAGGGAAAAAAAAAAAAAAAAAGAAGAAGAGCTTTATTATTGAATAAGCATAAGCCAGAATGTGATGTGAATTACAGGCACTCTGGTAAGAGACTGCAAAGACAGCAAGCAATCTCTCCCTTTGGTAGAGCCAAGCAGACATACCCATTCCACACATATTCCCAAGATAAACAGTAGTCCTCAAGGAAGAGGAGAGAGCAGCACCGCTTATCACAGTTTATCCTAAATTCACCTGGTAATTGGGGCAGCCACCCATGTTTGTGCATTGCCTTTATCCAAAGGAGGAATACATTTATAATATCAAATTGACAGCTAGGTTTGCAATTTAAAGCTAGTACCAGCTGAAGGGAGGCTCTTACTCTCCCCCTGAAATGGGGAGTCAGTAATTATTAAGAGATAAATAACTGGCTAAATATTGTAACGCTGTAAGTAATATTTGGACAGTTAATCTTGCCTTGTAATTATGTAAAATATTCACTTAGTGTTTTCTAAGTGTGCCTGTCTGTGTCCAAATTTCCCCTTTACATAGGTGCATGTTGCTGGTGTCTGAGAATTATTTATTGGTGTGGGGACGCCCTCCACATACACTGGGACCTCCAGAAGAACCTGTTTGCATGCTTACCATAGTCTGAGGTCTTTTCATGGAAAGGTACTGGTTCTTTCATATGCTATTTAACACATTTATTTGTAGGTTTTATTTCTCCATCTCATTCTTAGTTTTCCAAAATTCATTCAGGATTTTGTCATTGTTAATAATTTTTTGGCCCTGCAATACATTGTTGGTAGGGAGGTATTATAGGTTTGGAATTTAACAATAATAACTAACATTTATTAAATAATTATTATGTGCCAGGAACATAAGGCCTTTATAAAGATTATCTCATTTAATTTTTGAATTATTCTCGCTTCACACACAAAGAGGCAGAGACTGTGGGAGTTTCCATGAAATTCAAGGTTAGTATCTAGTAATGGTGAGGACAGAATTGGGACTTTGGCTGTTTCTAACATCCAGGAATCACCACTACACAACTTTGCTAATTAAATAGTTTCGGTAAATTAAGATTACACTAAAACTTGCCTTTCGGCTCCCTGCTTACAAATCAGTACCTTTTTTATTTATAACTAACAATTATCTAAAATAGTTGCCAGATAGTAACAGCAACATTGCAATTAAATGCCTGCGTATCATTGGGGAAGCCACAAGTTTGGGGAAGAGTCACAGGAGGCAGAAGGTAGGATCATGGGGACAGGCGGCCACCTATGAAGTTCTTCCGCTCACGCACGACTGCATAACTGCTCTCCCCACCCCTATTCCCAGAAACTGAGGCAGAATGGAGGGGAGGGTCCTCTAAGCCAGGGGGCCGGAGGGCCAGGCCCAGTGCCTGGAGCTGGCAGGCTGGCACCTGGCTCAGAAAGTCAGAGAAGTAGGGCGGACTTGGGGGAGAGTCTAAATATTGTGTGGGAGGGACACTCTTTAGGTATAATCACTTCATTTTGAAAAGGGTTATTTTTAATTTGGACCCAGGTTAGTGCTCCTCTGGGTTACTTCATGTAAGGCATTCAGTCCTGAGAGACATAACTGCACTGGGTTATAATCCTATTGATATCATGGGGGGAAGACATGACAGGCTGCCTCAAATAAACCTTTCCTCATGTAGCTGGTAATGGATGAAAAAAATCTTCATCCTTTTCTTTCTGAAGTCTGGAGAGAGTAGGGAGAAGCCAGACAGGAGATACTACAATATCCTTTGGGGAGCTGACGCTTCTGAGAACACTCCAGGCCTTACCACAGCAAGAAGGCCCAGGGAACCATGACGAAATTCATCTTGCTACCAGTAACAGTTTGCATTAGGAAATCCTCTGTTTCACAAATCATCAGCTTCCAAGAGGTTGGCTGCTTTCTCAATATCTTCATAACACCATGAACATCTTACCTCCTATTTGAAGGGAAGGTAATTTGCTCTCTCTCTCCCTCTCTCCCTGATTATGTGCAAATACTATGGCTTTTAGCAGTTTTTGATGGGCTTGGGAGCTACACACACAAGTCCTTCATGATCTTTTAAACTTGTTCTTTTCTTCTTGGAATGTACTGAGGTGTTCGAGTCCCACATGTTAGATGGTAAAATTGGTGTGATAGTGACCAGGTCAGATGACGAATAGAGAATTCTGGCCACTATGTACAGACCAGCCGACAGGACACGGGTTTATCCCATGGCAGTCAAAAGTTGCTTTGTGGGCCAATAAGCGAGGCTGAGAAATGGCCTGATCCCAACCCAAGCATGTTCTGACTGCACCCCTGCTGCCTGCCCAGCTGGAAGCTGGGGCAACCCGCCCTCACTGCTGACGCTGCACAGCTGCTCACGAAGCTCCCTGTTGGCTCTAGGCACAGACCTCCCACACCTGCAGTAGCACAGGGGGATCAGCACACAAAAAAACTAAGCAAATAACGTGAGGTGATATGTATTTTTAAATGTTCATTTGTCTGTATCCTGACTCTATTATTCACTTTCAAGCTATGCAAATATGACAGCATGATACACTTTTGGTTCTGTGCCATGTACGTTGAAGAAGTCCCTTGCTTCCCTAGGTTTCAGGGGTTACAGCTTATTTAGCTATTAATTCAACTATCAGGAAATATGTCACATAGCTTTTGAGATGAGTGGGGAGAGCACTGAGGATGAGCATTCGTTCACCGAAACCTGGAGTTCTTCTACTCCGGGCACTCCCCCTGACCTTATGCAAGTCTGAAGCAGGAAGTTTTGTCATAACAACAACCAACGACTTACAGTATGGCCTAACAGTGTCTCTTATGAATTGTCATCTTTACATCTTTAAATAAAAAATGCCTTCGTAATCTATGAGGCTAACAAAATTTATGTATTGATGCTGTAATAACTAAAAACAAGCAGTCTGGGGCTGCTAGATAGGAAGTGCTAACTGCTCCAAGAGTAACATCAATATTCAGTAAGTGCTGTTGAATTTTCCAGTAGATTATTTTATTATCTTCCTGTTATGACTTTATTCCAAAAAAAGGAAAAAGACAAGACTCTAAATGTTTGTCATTATTATCTCATACACCTGAACTTCAACTTGAGAGTGATTGTTATGAGTGTTTGGAGGTCAGTGAACTTAACCTCAATTTACCTTTATTTTCCCTTAGGAAAATGATATTTATACCATTATATGCTAACCAGCTGGTTCAAGTCTGTTCTAGAAACCAGTTAGGTAGACATATTTCAAAAGATTAATATGCAGAAAATGACATCCCCTTACTCTGGAAAATGAGAGTGCTTTGTTTCAGCCAAAGAGCGGCTCTTCTACAGCTCGCTTTCCCTCTGCGTGGATTTACGTTCAAGCTGAGGAAGTGTATTACTCCACCGAGGATAATGCAGAAGACAAAAGGAAGGAGCGTGGGCACAGGGGAATGCACAGCGCTGAAGTTTGAGTGCGAAAACCCTGCTCACAGGTGGGAGGGCCCTGTCCCTCTTCTTCTGCCCAAAGAAAAGGCTTCTTTCTAAACAGTTTACACATAGCATCTCAAGACAACTATTTCTAATTCCTCAGTATTCTGCAAAACTGCATTCTGATCCCTTCGTTCTCAAAGTAAAACTTCCTAAAATTTTGACTAGTTTCTAGACTCACTCCATGGAGGTGTGTTAAATACTGAGAAATCTCTTGTAATGTGTATATAAACCCTTAGAGAGAACTTTCTCATGACCATGGCCTTTCTACACATTACTCAACACTATGTACTGTGGGTGTGTCAGGGGCTGGGATGTGATATTGCATTGAGAAATCTGGCCCAGATGCAATATAGACGAATGAGCTTTCTCAAGATGTCCCCTATTTCCAGGCTAGAGATGGTCATTAAGTGCCTACTTAAAGGGCTGAAAACACACAAGGGAAATAAAATTCAGGGAATTTTCAGAGAACACGTCTTTAGAAACTCCTATAAGACTAGCTATTACATTCATAATGGTTTCATAAAAAGATCTGATCACTAGCCCTGTATGTTTCAGAAATGCAACTACCTTAGAGAGTCAACTCGCTGGGCACTTGGCAGCCATATTTTTTACATGCTGCCAACCATGACAGCTTGCCCTTTGTGAATAATTTTATAAATGATAACATTTCAGTAAAATGGGAGCAATTATGGAACATGAGCCAGTTTTTATGAAGTTATCAAAATAAGTAAGAGAATTTTTTTCTGATGAATGAAACAAGTTTAATCTTATCTGTGTGTCAGTTAAAAAGTCAGTGGTAAAATATGTAGGTTCAAATGACTTAGGCAAGTGGCACACCTCAAGCACTCAAGCATACACAGCCGTGCGGAACTAACTCTAGCGTTTTGCTTCTTGTCTTGAGAACATCAGGCTTCTCGAAGGAAGTGTAGTAGACCAGATATATGCAGGGTAAGCAAGAAAGTCTTTCCCAAAAGGGATTTTTATGAGCAAGGGGCTTGCTGCCATTATTACTAAAAAGCAGCTATTTACCGAGCACTGTTCCCGGCACTTTCACATATCTGATCTCACCACTCTTCTCAACTACTCTATGAAGTAGGTATCATTACCTCTGTATTTCAGATGCTTACTTTTGGGGCAATTAGGCGAATTTTGCAAGGTCTCACCAACAGTACATGACTTCAGACAGTCCCAGGATGTACTGATTCCAGATCCTCAGGCCCATGCCAACGTATAAAAGAATACATTTGATTACAGGTAATAGAGAATCAATTTTTTTATTAAAACTGCTAAAAACAGCAATTTGTCAATTTTGGTAATTCTGAAAATTGATTATTTCAAGAATTAATTTTCAGTGAATTGGTTTGCCTCTCTATCCAGGACTCTGTAGTTAAAAATACAAGCAAGACCATCAAGAATAATCGCATGATTTATTGTAAATAGACGGTGAGCCAGCCATGGGATAGATCTGCTGCAGTAATTGTCTCCATTTAATCCAAATGATAACTTTTCGAACTAGGTATCGTTATGCTCATTTTACAAAGGGGGGATTTGAGGTTAATAATAGAAATTTCCTAAGGAGAAAGAATGAAGACAGCTTGGCTCAAAGACAAGGTGACCAGGTATAGTTTCCAAGCTGTGGAATGCAAATAGAAATTACCCATCTCTGCCCTAGATCTATAGAGACTCAGGTGAGGAATGAGGTCGCTCCCATTTCCCTGCCTAAACAGCAAGGGCTCAGTGTCGCCATAGATTGCAGCATCTGGAGCAAATAGCAGGCGGGCTGTGAGATTTCCAGGCAGTGACTTAGGGAGAGTGGTGGCAGGGAAGGTGGCACAGGTGATGGATCAGGTCCGGGCATCCTGCTTGCAGGGGTGAGACATTGCCATCTCCTGGCAGTGGTAGCAGCTCCACATTCTGTATAGCCACCTACCTGCTGGTCCCCGGTCCTCAGCACAAGTCTGTACTTCATCTTCGTAAGACCAGTAGCTCTGTTTGATGCGAAGCAATGCGCTATGGTTCCCAAGGGCAACCTAGTGCTTTCTGGACTACTGTCACGTGCTCTGCAGGGCAGGGAGGAAAGGGATAAGGTATCTTGTCTTAGAACCTCAAAGCATAGACCTGAAGGGCATGTGCTCAATTCTGTTCCAGGAACCCAGCTGTAAGGGAATAAGAGGGATGCACAGGGCATGGGTTGACTGTGGTCCAGCAAGCTGTCATTTGGGTAGATATTTGAGGATGTGATGTCCCCAGGTTGACATGTTGTAACGAGCCTTAACTCTTTATTACTCAACAAGTACCCATCCTCCACCCTTTCTGGTCACTTTCTATAACTGTCACTGACCACCTGGGAGGGATTGCCCTGAATTTTTCTACTCCATTGACAGATCGGGGTATAACCAGTGATTGTTACATGCCCTGCCACTATTATCACACATGTTTCCATTGTGGCTCCACAAAGAATAGGGTTTGAGAAGAAAGGGAAAGGGACCTGGGATGATTTCCCTTTATTTTCTGCTTGGGTTGACATGATGCCATATCTATCAGACTCTTTTGTTCCAATTACTCATCTCATACCTTCTCAGACCAAATGTTTCCAGTTAGTGAGATGGCAAGTTTATATATACCACACACACACACACACACATACACACACATGCACACACACAGTATATGATATATATATGTGTGTGTATATATATAGTTTATTTTAAAATTTACAATTCAGTGGTTTTTAATACATTCACAAAGTTGTACAGCTCTCACCATTATCTAATAGGAAAGCATTATCATAACCCCAAAACCTGTTCCCATTAGTTCCCATTCTTTACTCTTCTCAAGCCCCTGGCAACCACTAATCTACTTTCTGTCTCTGTCTCTATAGATTTGCCTATTTTGGATACTTCATAAAAATAGAATAACAATATGTGGTCTTTTGTGCCTGGCCTCTCTCACTTAGCGTAGTATTATTTATGTTCATCTATGTTATAATATGTGTCAGGACTTTGTTCCTTTGCATGGTTGAATAATATTCCATTGTATGAATATACCACATTTGTTCATTCATTCATCAGCTGATGGAAATTTTAGTTGTTCCACATTTTGGCTATGATGAGTAGTGCTGCTATAAACGTTCATGTACAGGTTTGTGTGGACATGTGTTTTCATTTCTCTGGGGTAATACCTAGGAGTGGAATTTCTGGATCATATGGTAACTCTATAGTTAATTTCCTGAGGAACTGATAAATTGTTTTCCCCAGTGGCTGCATCATTTTACATTACACCAGCAATGTTACAGAGTGAAGCAAGACAAAAACTTAATGCAAGCAAGGCAAGTAAGTTATTGAAATGAGAAATGGGAGTGTCAGTGTGTGAGATAAAAATGGAAAAATACTGCTGGTAGTGACTACGAGGTAAAAAATAAGATGGTGTTGCTTAAAGGAGAAATAAGAAAATATCCCAATTCATTGTGTGTCAGTGAACAAACTGTGATTTACACCGATAACACTAAGCTGGGAGGCTGCCTTCCACATGCGAGAACAAGAAACTAAGAGAAGAACGGATATCCTGAAATATACCAGAAAGCTTCCTTTCTCTGTCAACCTAAGAAATAACAATGGGGGCTTGCAAGGAAGAGAGCTTTTAAATGTGCACTATTTTTGTTATTGTCAAAAATTTTTAGGTGAACAAAGGAAATCAATATAAATGATAGAGATCTCTGATACACTCAGGAAACACAAAACAATGTCCAACAGTAAGAGCCGGACAGATCCAAACTGATAAAGAAGCGGTGGAAAATTCCATCGCTGGCTGAGTATTGACGCACCCTGAGGCTGCGTGCCGAACTACCTCGGCGGCTCACGTTCAGCCTGCGGACGCCGAGTTGGAATGATTGAATCAATCAAATACACTAATCAGATTTTACCCCTATATCCCGGAGCAGCTTCTGTCACAGGTGTTTTATGCATATAAAGGATCACTTGGGATAGAGATGCGTTCTGAGGTTAGTATGGAGCTGGCTTGATTAAAATTACTCAGATATTTCGATAGCTCTGGGGCATTCATTTTAGTTATTAGGATGTTCTGCTTAAAGTCTCCAGAAGGTTATGGGAATTAATACAAAAAGTCAGACCTGTGATTGTCCAGAACAGGGTTATATCCCCAAACCAAGGCTCTCTTTCCCAGTGCCTGGCGCCAATAGAATGAGGCTGAGTTCGGTAAAGCAGAGCAGAAACTTTATTCTTTGATCAAGGAATGGAGAAAGGTGAGCTCACATTCTAACTTCATAAGCTGAAGTAATAGTGATTAAGTTCTTTCAGGCGCTTAGTCATTCTTGTGTTGCACTCGGACCCTTTGCTCATGATGCCTCATCTCCACCTTGGTATTTGCGCTCGGCCCACCTCAGTTTCAGTTGGGAACCCTTTTCAGCTCCTGCAGGCAAGCATAGTTTGTAATATTAAGTATTGAGAAACATTAGAATCTTTTAGATGATAACCCAGTGCATTAAGACCACAGGGATGGTTTGCAGGATGACAACTAAGCTTCTGGTCCCAACTCCACAGATTAGGAACATGCTAGAACGTTTCCTGGTTACTGTCAGAGAGACATTTTTTGATCTGTCTTCACATAAACCTTTATATAAACCATGGCTTTACATAAACCTTTTACAAAATTACATCATATTTTGGCTCGCCCCCGTGTTTTTGGAGACTGGGTTTCAGGGCATGTTACAGAGTCCATGCGTTTACAAGGCAGTGTTGATGTGCAGCCCTGACCCGTGGTGTTTGCTCAAGGACCCAGCTATGAGTCAGCGGGCCACCTTCCCTTGTGTGTACCCTCCTCCAGAGGCTCAGCTATGAAGTCCGTGTTCAGGCAGTAGAGGGAGGGAGAGAAGAAGGGTGGCAACAGGTGCCCAAGCTTGTTATAAGCAGCAGGGACAGGCTGCCCAAGAAAACTTCGACTTGTATCTGATTGGCCAAAACATAATTAGTCATATGACCACAAACAACAAGGGAGGCTGAGAAATGCAGTTTTAATTTCTAAAACCATTTGTCTAACAAAAGGTATGTTGGTTTCCAGTTTGGTAATTTATTTCAATTACCATGAAATAAAGGGAGAACAAATACTGGGGGACAGACTTAAGTGATTTGCCACATTTGGGAAGTAAAGAGTTAGTGAAATGCCATTCCTTTTTTCAGTTTCCCTACATTTGCCTATTTTGAGGAACAGCATTGCCTCACACTTTTAATGTAACTGTCCTGATACCTGTTAAGAGTAACTTAATGATTTGGAAAGCTCTGGCTGAGGAAATGGGAAGAGATAGGGCTGCGCTTACTGGAGTTAACTTGGCGTATGCTCTCCGGTTTCTGGGTGAGTCCTTTTCTCTTGAGTGTCCTGCCTGACAAGGTCTTCAAAGTTTCCCTGACCTAAAATTACTGTGTTCTCCATTTTCATCATCTCTGACCTTTCGTTACTATTCTTATTATCATGGACTTCTTTGCATTTACCTCACATACTTATCTCCACTGCTGAAGTGTAAAGTCTAAAAGGGAAAAAAATAAAGAAACCTGGGCTGTAGACTCAGCTCAACCATTAGTAACTGTGGGGCCCAGAGAGAGAGACAATAATCTCCCAGGACCCCACTTCTCATCTGTTACAACATTTTTTAAAACAAATAGCCAAGGTCTATGAGACTCAAAAAGAAACTATGACTCATGTTACCTCCATGTTCTGAAAGTTAGAAACACATATTCTCTCTCCCTTAGAGAAATTAAAATGAATATCCCAAGTAAGTTGTTTATTGGCTCCCAAGAAACACAAGTCCGGTAGAAAAGTTAAAAAATGTTTAGTGAAGTATATGAGTTAAACACTGGGAATCATAAATCTGAGTGATTAACATAAAATCTTAAATTCCATAGACTGCTTAATTATTGTACTAAGACCCTCCATTCTAGCAAATAAATTGCAAGGTGTAATTCATGAACTTTTATTGTGGTCTTTCAAATTAAATAGAATCTTTTACATGCTCTTAAAGTGCTGTTTACGGCATGAGCTGTGTCTTGCTTGCTCTCAGGGAGGTATTGGGAAGAGCTTGAGATCTCATTTGAACAGTTAAAATACTCAGTACGTAATCACCAGATGTTTGCCTAGGAAAGAATTCAAATGAAAAGAATTAAAAGAATTTCATTTAAATCCAGTCAAAGTAGACTTTAATATTCATAAGAAGATAGAATTGTTATTTGAATAAATCTGTTATTCAGAGTGTTGTGGCAAGAATTAAATAAAGCCCAGGAGCTTAATACTTTAATGGGAATTTTTCTTTCAAAAACTGGAAATAAAAATAGAAATAACTTAACCCTTAAGGTCATGGAAATAAGCTTATAAAAATTTTTTTTATATAAGCTTATAAAATTCTCAGACCACAAATGTTAAGGTACATTCACATAAAAAGGCAAATAAAAAGAATCATAAGAATTTTTTTGTTTTATTTTTGTTTGGTTTAATTCTATGCAAATAACGTTGAAAAACCTGGATAAAATAAAGAATGTTGTTTTGAAGAATGTAATTTACCAAAACTCAACCGAAAGATAAGAAAAGAATCTAGGCAGATAGAGTTCCAGAGAAGAAAAGGAAAAAGTAGCCGGAAAGTTGCTTTTGTTCCTTCAAAGCTTTCCCCAGGGGAATTCTACAAAATCTTTAGAAAACATAAAATTCCAATGTTATTTAAATTGTTTCAGATCAGAAAAAAAAAGGAAAATCCCTAAGTGCAGTTTTTGAAGCAAACATAACCTTGATACCAAAGAAATGACAAAGATCACAAGAAAGGAAATCCATAGACCAATCTTACTAAAAAAAAAGTACAAAATCCAAAATAAAATATTCACCAAGAAAACTCAGTAGTTCCTTAAAAGAATAGTAAATCATTATCAGGTGGATTTATTCTAGAAGTGTAAGGTAAGTCCATATCATGAACTGTAAGCTATCATTTTATGGAGTCAGTAAGAAAAGTATATGACCATCATTAACAATGTTGAAAAACAGCACTGAACCGGTATCATGTTTTATAGGAAAACTCAGGCACCATTCTGTTGATGTCAGGAAAATTTAAACAATATCCACTGTCACATTACAGTCTAATGTGGGTCTAAAATATCAACCAATAAATTTAAGAAAAGAAAAAATATTAGAATTTCAAATATTACCAGGAGGAGTTAAGATTATCTTAAATGTTATTTCATACTTAGAAAATTATAGGATAATTAATAATTACTGAAATATTGCTAATTTTAGAATTAATGAGAGCAGTACGCAAAACTGTTAAAAACCAAACCTTTGGCTTCATCTAGAGCTGGGTTCAAGTATCTGCTCTTTCACTGACTAGCTAGATGTCCTACAGTTGCTTGACTTCTCTGGATCTTTTCCATCACTGTACAATGTGAATGATAATGGTACCTACTTCAGAGGTAGTTGACTTGAGGATTAAATGAGACAATAGATGTGAATTGTTTGGTACAGTACTTGGCACATCCAAAGGACTCAAACAGTGTTAACACTCAAATTTTTCTCATTTGAAATCACTTTTTTTGGTCTCCTATTCGATCTTATTGTGAAATACTACTATTTTTATATTTATGGTTATCCTTCATTTTCTCTCCATATATCACACTTCTTTTTTTCTGGTCTCTGTGTGTTCCTAGAAATTGTGTCTACAGCAAAGAAGCCTCAGCTGTGAGTTGCAGTGGAGTTGGAAGGATAACAGAGGGCCTAGTGTTTGGGTTTCTTGGAAGAGAATTAACTGGGACGTTGGTCAGGAAACGTTACCAGCACTATTTGTCATGCTAGGAGGTGACCTGACCCAATGGAAGGAACCATGGGGACCAGGAAAGGAGAGCAAAGAGGTTCTGGATGGTTCTCAATTAATAGTTCTCATTAGCAGTCATCAGGAGCAGACCTACTGGTTGTGTTCTGAAAAACTTCCAGTTTGTGCAAGAGAAAGGATCACTGAGAAAGTGTTACTTGAATCTTCCTGTCACGCCTGGGCATGTCTGCAGGTTGGCTGGTATAATTCTAAGTCTGATTATAGGCTGGCACATATAAACCACCATCTGCCCTCATGATTTAACTCAGCCTTTATGACAGTATGGATTTAGTATAGTCATTTGGATGTTTTTAGCTTAGATAAATGGCGAGTAAATTATGTCTCATATACTGTTAAGAAGATTAGTGGTACCAAGCAGTTTATAATGTATATTGTTCCTAAGGGGAAAGTTCTATGTAAAATTTAATATTACATCAATTACAATGAATCTGAAGTACCCCTGACAATTGCCTCATTCCTCCCTTTTTCTAAATTAATTAATGCTGAGCTCTTTTCCAATAGAATGGAGTGGCTGGCTTTTGTTCAGCTTGCTTAACAAAGCAATCTCAGACCTAACTAGTGCCTGGAAGAATCCAGCCAGCTGCTAGAAAACTTAGTAATGTTGCCAGGAATGGGACGTAAAACTAGTGATTTCTGGGACAATCAGGAAAGTTACCAAAAGATATAATAACAGATTGTGGACTAAACTACTACTCAGCACCTAGTTTTTCTCAGTATCATGCCTCTTCAGCCTTTCCTAATATATTCATTTTTCCCTTTCAGTAACATCCATCCAACTGCCTCAGAGAAACACTTGCACACACATACACACATGTGCCTTAATAGTTATACATCTGCTGTATTTCTTTATCATTTCTTCAGCCCTTTTCCTTTGTTTAAAAAAAAACAAACAGTAAGCTTTAGGCATCACATCACCATAGTGTTATTGTTTTCTATTGATATCTAAACTTATTACTAGATAATTATGCATTAATTAGTACTTCAGGAAACTAGCAACTTCATACATAAGAACTAACTCTCTTGGGTTAATAAAAAGTATACAAGGCACAGGAAATGCAATGAAGCTGAAGAAACACTTGTTTCTTTTCTTAAGTATATTTTATTGATTATGCTATTACAGTTGTCTCATTTTTTTCTCCCCTTTATCCCCCTCTGCCCTGACCCCCATCCCTCCAGCATTCCCACCCCTTAGTTCATGTCCGTGGGTCATACATGTAAGTTCTTCAGCTTCTCCATTTCCTATACTATTCTTAACCTCCTCCTGTCTATTTTGTGTCTACATTTATGCTTCTTATTCCCTGTACCTTTTCCCCCATTCTCCCCCCCATCTCCTCCCTGCTAATAACCCTCCATGTGATCTCCATTTCTCTGATTCTGTTCCTGTTCTAGTTGTTTGCTTAGTTTGTTTTTGATTTTTAGGTTCATTTGTTGATAGTTGTGAGTTTGTTGCCCTTTTACTATTCATAGTTTTGATCTTCTTTTTCTTAGATTAGTCCCCTTAATATTTCATTTAATAAGGGCTTGGTGATGGTGAACTCCTTTAACTTGACCTTATCTGGGGAGCACTTTATCTGCCCTTCCATTCTAAATGATAGCTTTGCTGGATAGAGTAATCGTGGATGTCAGCCCTTGCTTTTCAAGACTTTGAATACTTCTTTCCAGCCCCTTTTTGCCTGTAAGTTTGCTTTTGAGAAATCAGCTGATAGCTTGTGGGAACTCCTTTGTAGGTAACTCTCTCCTTTTCTGTTGCTGCTTCTAAGATTCTCTCCTTATCTTTAATCTTGGGTAATGTAATAATGTTATGCCTTGGTTTGTTCCTCCTTGAGCCAAACTTCTTTGGGACTCTCTGAGCTTCTTGGACTTACATGTCTATTTCCTTTACCAGATTAGGGAAGTTTTCCTTCATTATTTTTTCAAGGAAGTTTTCAATGTCTTGCTCTTCCTCTTCTCCTTCTGGCACCCCTATGGTTCAGATGTTGGAACATTTAAAGTTGTCCCAGAGGTTACTAATTCTCTCCTCATTTTTTGAATTCTCGTTTCTTTATTCTGTTCTGGTTGAAAGTTTATTTCTTCCTTCAGTTCCAAATCATTGATTTGAGTCCCAGTTTTCTTCACTGTTGGTTCCCTGTATATTTTTCTTTATTTCACTTTGTATAGCCTTCACTTTTTCCTTTATTTTGCATCTGTACTCAATCATTCTGTGATTCTGAGCATCCTGATTACCAGTGTTTTGAACTCTGCATCTGATAGGTTGGCTATCTCCTTGTTGCTTAGTTCTTTTTCTGGAGTTTTGATCTGCTCTTTCATTCGGGCCATATTTTTTTGTCTTGGCCTGTTATGCTGTAAGGAGCTGAGCCTTAGGTGTTCACCAGGGCAGGGCAATCCACTTCATTGCATTGTAGCGCTGTATGTATGGGAAGGGTCAAAGAGGGAACAATGAAGCTTTCTCAGCTTCACCCTATGTTCAGTCACTTCCCCTGCTACAGACAAGCAAATTGCACCTTTGTGGCACTGATTCCCAGGTAGGTGGGTTTGTGTACATTCTAGGATCTTGTGGGCCCCTCCAGCAAACCCTCCTGTGAGACCGGCAGTTTCTTCTTCCACCGCAACCCCCACAGGTTTTTACAGCCAGGGGGGTTGAGGCTTTATTTCCCTGTACTGGAACCCTGGGTTGCCCAGTTTGTCTTGTTCCCCAGTTGTTCTTCCTTGTTTATCTGCATGTGAATGTAGGGCTGCCTGGTCTGCCAGTTGCTTCCTTGCTTCATGTCCTCTCTGCCCTGGCTGCCCGTCTCCGCCCCTCTTACCAGCCTGGATGAATGTTTCTTCTTTAACTCCTCAGTTGTCAGACTTTCATACAGTTTGATTTTCTAGCATTTCTGGTTGTTTTTTGTTTTTAAATTCGTTGTTATCCTTCTTTGGTTGTGTGAGGAAGAGAAGCATACCTACCTATGCCTCCGTCTTGGCCAAAAGCTCTCAAACACTTGTTTCTTTAGAGTGGTTGTCTAATTCTTCTGAAGCTACAAGCTATGAAAAGGCGGGGATTGTGTCTACTTTTCCCACCATTGTGTTGTCCACACTCAAAACAGTGCCCGCTGTAGGGTGAGCACTCCCTAAGCATTTACAAAATGAGCGATCTTGTGCAGTACCTGCTATATGTCAAGCACTGAGTCAGGTCCTGGATAAAATGAAGTGTCAACCTTGAAGGTGACCACAGTCTGTAAAGAGCTGTGGGAATACCAAGAGGAACAGTGGCCCCTGTTCATAATGTGATGGTACAAAACACAGGAAACATTATGAAAAGGATTTGAATGTTAAGCTGGACCTTCACTACTAAGTAGACGTTCCCTAGATAAAATGGGAAAGTGGAGAGAATATGCCAAATAAAGAGGATAGGATTACAAAAGGCAGTGAAGCTTGATAGTGCCTTTGGGAACCCTAAGTGAAAAGAGTGGCCAGAGTGTAGGCTGCATGTAGAGGTGTGAATCAAAGAAGTCTTGGAAGGTGGCTAAAGCTTGAATTTCAGTCAGTAGAGGGAGCCACCTAAGACTGTTGCCATAGAATCATAAAAGAACAAGACTAAAGACTAAATTTCGGGAAATGTCTCTTTTTAATGAGGAATGGAAAAACCAAGAGGGGGAAATTTCATGGAGAAAGGTAAATTCATATGGTCAAATGTTGTAAAAGCCGGATGACTTAGTAGAGCACCTTTGGTATTTAGAACTTCATTGGTGACTTTGGAAACTATAGTTAATTGGCAACTATGGAATTCAAATTAAAGGGAGTTAAGAAACTACTATGAGGTGAGGAACAAAGGCTTTGAACATTTCGACTATTCTATGAAGATTTAGCAATGAAAGGGAAGGAAGACTCATTGAGAGCTTGATGAGGTAGCACTCTTTGAGAATTGTTCAGAAAAAGTAATCATCAGAAGAAAGGATTGAACATTCCAGAGAGGCATTACTCATGGGACAATCTGAAAGAATGAAAAAAGGAAGTGGAGTCTATTGCTTGGTCCTCAAAATAGTTAAATCCATTCCATCACTGTTTTCAGATAATGGAAATTATGAGTTCTCTAAGGTCCAGAAACCATAAATCTGTTCTATGATTTATTAGGGAATATTTATTAGATTACAATTATAGAAGAACCATGTTGTTTTGAGGGCTTTTTTAGGGGTGACACATACACCCCTAAAATACAGAATACATGGAAATATGACAAGATTTGGCTTGCACTGAGAAGTCAACAGCCCAGACTTTGCCCTGTGGACTGCCTTTCCCCATGGACACTTCATTTCTTAGAGAAAGGAAAGTAATTGAGCATAGTTCATTCAACTTAGATCTACAGTAGAAAGAAGTTAATTCCTGGTAATAATGTGATTGTAAAAATACTTTTTATAAGTAGGTAGATGGTGGGCTGAGAGATTTAGAAATCCTGAAAACATTTCTTCTAGGGCTTTGAACAAAATTTGGCATGGTAATAGCCAAGCATGAATGAGAACTGTGATTGAAAATTAATAGTGAACCGATAAATTCACTCATAAATCTTGCAGGTAATGTGGAAGCACACGGTATTTTCCCTTCCAACATTCTTCCTAGGAAAAGCAAGCAAAGACACGTCGGTGACATTTGCATTCGATTAATGGGTTTGGTTGTAGAGAAAGGGCTTGTGAACTCAAGACTCTAGTAACAATAACGAGGTAAAAAAAATGGGGTTGGGCAGTTATATGATTGGCTGTTACCTGAACTTTATGTTGGATTAAGTTCTGTTCTTCAAAGCACTTTACTAAGTGGAGCTTTTTGTAGAAAGAATGACTTTCAGTAATTAAAATACCTGATGAATATCAAAACCAGCAAGGCAGTAACTTGTACAAACAAAACAGGGGAGGGTAAGAAGGTTCAAGTTTTTCCACTTCTAAGCCAAAGGGGAGTTCCAGATTTAAAATAGCTAAACCCTTGGCTGTTTGAACAAGGTTGGTGTTGCTTAAGTTGCTAAGTGAAGAATGTCTTAAAAGAGAAGAGAAAGGAAAGAGTGGTTTGCTAAGTAAAATATTTTAAATTTATTTTTAAGAAATCTGTATTTCTGAAAATAAGTCAAGGAAAGGGCCAATAAGTAGAAAAATCAACAATATGGGATTCTGAGTGTTCCTGTGTTTTTGGTAGTATTTATTATATTGGCTCATCTCTAATTTCAGGCTCATTGAGGCATGGCTTATTTGCTACAGTGATGTGGAGCATGTTAGATAATTTAGATCGGAAAAAAGATGCTCATCTTTAAAGATGAACAAAGATGTTCAGAAGAACTGAAGATCCCAGCTAAGAGACAAAACAGGACATTAAGGCAATAAGAACGCCCAGATATCTGAGAGTTGTGTCCTCTTCATCTTTTTGTTTCTAGCATTAGGTTTTTCCATACAGAAGTCCCTGGAAAATAATGTGCTGACTAAAGGAAGATCAGGTTGTAAGTGATCTTACTGACAAGTACTCTACAGTTGATAGGGAAGTTCAGGAATGGAGGTGCTCAGAAATTCAGCCTCTTGGATTTGTAACAGATCATCTGTTAGGAGATGATGGAGGATAAGCCTTATCAGGGGCTCAGGATCAGGCCCACATCCTAAGAGAATAAAACTGGTCCTAGAAGTTCAGATACTAAAGGAAATTTCCCAAAGCAAGATTCAGGCCTAGGGAATAAGGCCAAAGCCTATTCATCAGTGTCCAGAGAAATATATTTTATGTCCTATTTCCATAGAAAACTAAAAGGTTAGCCTTGCTGGATTAATAGCAAGAAATGGTTTTTTAAATTATGATGAGGGCAGCCTAAAAAGTCCTCAGTATCTAAAAGTATATAATGATGGAATGAGAAACGTTGGTTTTGAAAGGTTTGGGCACAAAGCTGGTTATCTTTAGGTGGTTCACTGTTGGCAACTCCCTATGTGAGCAGTACTGACATCTAAACACAGCTCCTCTTTTGGGAGTCACTCTTTCTATGTGTATGCAGGTATATATAGTTTATTTTATACACATGTATAGTTAACTGTTTGTTGAAGTAAAATTCCTTGTGATTGACTTTTAAATAAATATAATTAAGGCAAAATCAAGTCCACACTTAAGAAACGAAAGAGATCTCCAATGTTCTCATTCTGGGTTGTCTACTCTCTCCATTATCCATTTTCTAAACCAGCTGTAGGGCTCAAATCTTGCCCTACATAACTGCTAGAGAAAGGACAGAGGGAACCTACAGAAGTAGGTACCAAATGGAGACATTTCTACACCAACTTCTATTTGCACAAAGTTACTGGGTTTGTTAATTTTTAATTATTTTTAAATCCTGAGCACCATTTCATCTTGAACTGGGACACATTCCTGGTTCTTCTCATACATGGAAAACTGCAATGGAGTAATATATAGATAGTACACATTGTTTCTACCTGCCTCCCCCAGAAAACATTACCCCTTGAATTAGGACTCAGAACTCTCGAGGAATTAATTTGCATCCTATTTCACATTCATCATAAGCCAAACCCAGGCTTCACTGAGTGTAAGTTCAGTTGTTCAGTCCCTGCTTAGCACAGCTGGTTTATCAAACAGGGTATTGTGGTATCTAACTAGAAACAAAAAGCTTTTTGATTTGGGCAGTTCTCATGAGAAGTCATTGAATTTATTGTGATAGTTCTCATTATACAGAAAAGAACCAGATTACCATCTGATAACAGATCAGCACATTTATAAATGCTGAATGTGAACTGAAGACAACATATGATTGAACACAATTTGAAATTATTTTCCTTTATTGTGTTGGTTGCAAGGACAGCAAGGGGTAATGAGGCTCTGATCTTGTCTGCAGGGGACTGGGGTGGCAGGGAGACAGGTAGAGGTGGGCTGTTCCTGGGGGCACACACCAGACCCCCAAGGCTGGATTTGAGCAGATGCTGAGAGGCGATGTGGGCAGGTGTTAGCACTGAATGTGCAGATTCAGGGAGAAAGGTGGAGGATAGGGGAAGCAGGCACCCTAGTGGGTCAATGTGCCCTTGAGCTGACAGATGTCCCTATCACCCCTGTGTATATCAATATGGTGGGTCAGGTGGTGATAAAGATGAAACCACAGCTGGGGAGGAAAGAAGAGCTATGGGACTTGTTTAGGAGGAAAGTGACAAGGCCCTGAGTATTTACCTGAAGAATCAGGTAGACAATCAGGAAGATGTAAGTGACCAGGAGACAAAGTGCTAGTTGCTCTAGAGGTAAGAGGAGGTTAACTTCCCTAGGGGTCACACCAACCAGCTGTGGAAGCCATACTTTTTCTTTGTATGCTATAATAACAAAGTCAAAAATACATGCACACACACACACAAACTTTTTATTAAGTAGAATACACACACAGAATAGTGTAATAAGTGCATGAGGAATTTATAGACAGCATCTGACAGTGCACAGCTCTATAAATATTTTTAAATGAATGAATGAATGGTCCTTCATAGAGTATGATTATGATGATGGTGATGATGCTTTAATTAAAGAGAAAAATATTGTCTGAAGGACAAAAACAGGTAGAGTAGTAATTAAATGACACAATTCCAACAGATTCACAAGAATGTGGCTTGTTATCTTCAAAAATATTTTTAAGCAAGGAGAGGCCATGGAAGGCTAACTGAACTCAGCGCGGGCACATCCCACCAGTCAGAGCCAGTCTGACACTTCCTCTTCTATTTTGCAGTAACTAAAAGGAAATAGAATGATTAAATTTGCTCACAAAGAAATACATACACAATTATGAAGAGTTTCCTTCATATATTTTTTGGTGGGAAAATCATGTAACCTCTTGCTTCTTTGTCCCTCTTGGGCATAATGAATATGTTTTTGATGGCTCTGTGCCATTTTGCCTTATTCCTTACAAGGAAGAAATATGAAGTAGGAAATTTTCTCAAGAATCCTGGCTGCTGTTTTAGTAGCTAAAAAAAAATACTTGTTTGTTTCTTCACAAATATCTGTTACATATATTAGGCAAATCTATTGCTGTAAGAAGACAGCAACAAAGTCATTCAGAAAGGCTGATCAAAAAAGAAAGAACTAAGGCAGCTCAAGCAAATGCCACGAAATTAAACCAATGATTGTCATATTTATTTCAGTCAAGTCTGAATTCAAAGGAAAATGAATTAAATGAGGCAAAGGAGGGAATTTTATAGTGATAAACATTATGACCTACAATGAAGAATATGTATGCACCAATTAATATAACATGACATAAATCATAAATTTAAAAGTACCAGAACTATGAGGAGAAATAAATGGAAGCTCAGTAGTCATAGGCTTTTGTAGCACATGATTATAAAAAAATATGAAAATCCTAAGTTATGAAACAATTATAAAAATTCACCATTAATTTTGCTACAGAGAAAATTATAAGTAATTCCCAAGGTAGAGGGAGCACAGAGAACATTCAATGAGTCAAGGATATATCTCATTTCAATGTGGTCAAATTTATCAAGATTTCTCTGATAATTTTTGTGTTCTGGTGTCATTATAGAAATCCTTTAAGATTGCAATAATAAAGGCATTCTTCTAAATTATCTTCTAAAAGTTTTATATGGATGTTTCTCAACTTATGATGGGGTTATGTCCTGATAAACCCATTGTAAATCAAAAACATTGATAAGTTGAAAATGTATTTAGCTGACCTAACCTACCGAACATCATAGCTTAGCCTAGCCAGCCTTAAATGTGTTCAGAGCACCTGCTTAGCCCACAGTTGAACAAAATCTTCTATCACAATGAACACACTGTAGAGTATCAGGTGTTAACCCTTGTGACCTTGGGGCTGATGGGGAGCTGCAACTTGATGTGGATGCCCAGCAACACAAGAGTATCTAATATCCACCGCCTGGGGAAAAGATCAATATTCAAAATTCAAAGCACAGCTTCTACTGAGTATGTATCAATTTCACCAAAGTGATGTTGAAAATTATAAGTTGAATCATTTTAAGTCAGAGACCTGTAGTTTTTTCTTATATTTATATCTTCAATCCACTTGAAATTAAGATTCTATGCATGATGTAAGGTAGGTATTCTATTTGATTGTTTGTTTGTTTATCCCACAAGGAGAATAAATTATTACAGTCCAATTTTGCCTCCCTGTGTGTGGGTCTCTTTCCTGGGTTCTCTGTTCTGGCATGTGTAAATATGAAGAGATGCCTACCTCATTAATGATAGAAATGCATATTAAAACTATTTCATATCCACTAGCTTGGCAAAATTAAAAGGCCAGATAATATCGGGTGTTTACACAGATAGGAAATAATAGAGATATTCACCTGTGCTAGGGAGAGTAAACTGATAAAACTATGTTGGAAGAGTCTGACTTGCCTAATAAATTTGAACTCTTTGACTCAGAAATTCAATTCCTAGACATATTCCTCAAAGGAACCTTGCACATGTTCAAGAGGAGGCATACATACAAATGTTCACAATAGCATTGTTTGTTAACTAAAAACCTGGAAACACACCAAACGCCTGTGCCCGATAGCCTGAATAAATAACTTACATTACAGTCATATTGCGAAAGATACCCAGCAGTGAACTGAATTAACTTCAGCTACATGCACTGGCAAGGAGAGATATCAAAAATATACCATGAGTGCAAGCAGTCACTGAAGAGTAGTACATAAAGTATATGATGTGTTGAATAGATGATTTAGGGGTATATACAGAAGCGATAAAATTATAAAGAAAGGCAAGGGGATGGTTAAAAATGAAGGATGATGGTTATCTCTAGAGTGGGCTGGAATGAAAGCAGGATATAATCATGGGATTTCTAACCTGAATGGTGGGTACTTTATTTTTTAAAATTATTCATTATTTAAACTATACCTATAAATCATATGATTTTTCATATATGTGATGTATTTTTCAATAATATTACTTTAAAAAGGAAATGACTATAATATAATATGATAAATGCTGCCTGAGAATTAAGTTTTTAAGGTAAGCATGAAAGGAGATTAGAATAATTTATCCAGTTGCTAATCCAGGAAGCAAATCAAGGTTTGCAGTGGGCAGAGTCAGCCAGAAAGCAGGACAAAGGGAGCTAGATGGCTTTGTGGTCAGGGCCACAAAGAACCTGAGAAAGCCAAGTAACACACAGCTCAGACAGCAGACTGGACAGTCAGAGGACAAATGACCCTTAAGAAACCTTTAGGTAGTGCTAAGAATGTGCTGATAATTTTATTACCTAATTGTCATTTACCCTTTTGAGTGTACTATTAAAATCTCACTCTTCCTTTATTCTAACATAATTTAAAAATGCATTATAAATCCCATGTTTGCAGAATCACTCTCATTGGTTACATTTTCAGTTGACTGCTTTAGAGAAAGCCACCTTCAACTTTTCCATAAAATTTCTCCAAATTCCTTCATAAAATTAGTTGTTTCATATATTTCCACAAACCACACACTGAAGATCCTAAATTTAGTCATTTATTTGTGGTTCTCAGCATGGTTGACTCCTTGCAGTAAGTAAGTAAAGTAGGCTGTACACCATTTTCTTGAGAGGGCAGTAAAATTAGCTTTATGTATATGGAAAAATATTTTATTGAAAGATGTTTTTAGACAGAGACAATGGGGGGGGAGGATTGAATGTGGGAGATGGGGGTGTGTAGGCAAGGGAGAGTAATGGGAGAGAATGGGGACAACTGTAATTGAACAACAATAAATTTTTTTTTTTTTAAAGCAAGATGTTCTCAGTTGTTTCTGAAGACAGGTTAAATTTGGTACTGGATTAGTTGTTTTTACAAATAATCAGTATGCTTTGAAGCTACAAATGAACAGTTGTGTTTAGTGCTGTCATTACTAATATTTTCACATCAGCTTCTCCAGGGTTCTCCAACCCTGTGCCTGGAACAGGAGGCGATGCAGTAAGAAGTTCTCTCTTTCCCTACTCTCATCCAAATCATTTTGTTCAAGGCTGAACATCTTACTTCACTTACCTTCCACCTACTTCCTGTGGAAATAGGTCAATTGTATTGGATGAAACCGATGGACTGTAAGAGGTCCAATGATGCTGGAATCATCCTGGTGGTTCAGCCTCAGATAGTTGTTGGAGTTTTTTCAATTTCGTTCAGAAGCTGGATACAGGTGCTATGTATGCTCATGGCCAGCCCCTTAGAACTCCTTTTCTTTTTTTTCTGAATTCCGTTAGTGTTAGCATTTTAGTTTTCTGGGAACTCTTCAGGATACAATGGGCAGAGTAAACAACAGGGAATGGAACTGAGCCCACATTCTGATTCTGAGAAAACCCCACCCCCCTGGCAAGAATTCAAGCTTGGGGTGGTGAGGAGAAAGAAGGAGACAAATTGTTCAACTGGTTCCCTACAATGCTGAAGAAAATTACCTCAGATATTGGCAGAAAGAGAGATGCCTTTAGCACTTTGGGTCCCCACAGATAACTTACTTTTCAGTTGAGGATTTAGGCAATTTTTTTCAAGGTAATTGACTGATTTATTTTTACTTCCCAGCATTCATACTTAGCATACTTACAATAGTCCTTGTTACATGGGCATCCGCTTTCCAAGGAAAATGTGTAAAAGAAGTTCAAAATGGTCGAGTAACAAAAATCCACTCTGAAAAAAGGACAACTTCTCCTTCACTTGGTGCTAAAACATGATTCTAGAATAACATACCTTTGAAATGTCAGAATAATTTTCTTTTCTAGACCTCTCAGGGAACAACCAGAGGCACCAAAGTATGAAACTCTTCAGTGTAATCTTGCTCCTCACACACTGTCCATCTCTGTGTGCTGTAAATATTAATGCTTAACTATCCTGTACTCACCAATCATAGAGGTTCCTTCCTCTTTGCTTTCTCCCTCCTCCATAATCTACCATCAATGGATTTCATGTACCTTTCTTATGCCTTCTCCTTCGACTCTAAATGTATAAAATAAACCACAAAACGGCCATTCTCCAGATCATTTTTTCAATTCATTGAGATCTTGCTTTTGGGCATGTCCTCAAAATTTTAGCTCAAATAAACTCATAACATTTTTCTATAGGTTTCAAAGGCCTTTCATCAACATTGAGAACCAGGCTGTCAAACTTCCAGTAACACAGCCTGCAATCTGAAAGTCAGTGCTTCCTTCCTTCCTTCCTTCCTTCCTTCCTTCCTTCCTTCCTTCCTTCCTTCCTTCCTTCCTTCCTTCCTTTCTTTCTTTCTCTCTTATCTTTTCTTTTTTTTTATCCTCACCAAGGACATGCCCATTGATTTTAGAGAGAGGGAGAGGGAGAAATAAAGAGAGGGAGAGAAACATCAATGTGAGAGAGACATCTATTGGTGGCCTTTCGTACACCCCTTGACCAGGGACCACACCTGCAACCTAGGTATGTGCCCTGACTGGGAATTGAACCTGAGCCTTCTGGGTTTTGGGGATGATGCCCAACCAATGGAGCCACACTAGCCAGGACCAGGACCTTACTTTCTTAAAAGGTAGTTTTTGAGGCTCTTCAAATAATAAAATAAAAACTGATTGTGTTAACTTATACTCTAATAAATAAAAAATATTTATCAATTTATCTGAAATTAACAAAATTGATGTCATAGTCTTGACCATACTCTTAACTTATATATGAAATACCTGAAACAAAGATTCCTGTTTTAAAGTGTTTTTAGTTCCCTTTTCACTTAGTTTTCTTGAAAGCTTGTATTTGGGGGAAATACAAGATAGGAGGCACTTAGAAAACATTTACTGAGTGGCACTTAGGCTTTCCTGGAAAAATGAAATAATTTAAAGAACTCAAGGCTTTCATTGCTAGATTAGACAATGAGGTTAAAGACTTAGGAGAAAGGAGTGGATGAAGTTAGAAAGGAGAGAAGCAGGGAGAAGTGGAACCTGGTAGACACAACTTTTCTGAACTGATTATCATTTTTTGAAGTTTATTTAAACACATAAAAAGGTTAAGTAAATTACAAACTGTATGAGGCCCCTGCTTAATTATATTGTCGGTTCCTTCTGTAAGTTCCCTTCCCCCATGATAAAGTATACTGCACACAGCCTTTTCCCCCATTTTACTATTTTTGAACAATAACAAAGAACCCTGGGGGCTTGTCTTGAATCTGCAGCTTCCAGGGTATTGTTCTGTCCACTTGATGTAATAATGATGGACACTGGGAGTTCAGCTGTGACAATGGTGAGGACTTCTGGCAGGCAGTTTACAGAGACCTCTGGGGCTTTCGTGACACAGGATGTGTTTTTTTGAACCAAAGGGAAGTGAGTCAAGGTTTTATTACCTCACCTTTGAAAAGCGGCCTGTCATGGATATAGACAGCTCTAATCTAGTGATTAGAACTATGATTATATGTTGCAACAGCGATGGCTTTTTCACCAGAAGACACAAAGTAGAGATGGGGGAGTCATCAGAGGGAAATGCAGACACAGACTTGTTGTGTTGCTATTTTAAAAAAAAGGAATAGAAATAACTTCTGATATTACTATAAAATGAGGCAGATGAAGAGAATCTTAAAAATACTTAATAACGCGGAGGAGCTTGAGGCTTCTTTTATGTTTCAGAGGCAACGTTGATCAATTTTCTTAAAAGGTAGGAAAAGAAGAAGCACCCCCACATTCTCCCATGTTTCTGTTTCTTAGATTTATTCTTGACACTGGCATGAGAAACAGAACAATCTGATCAACAATAAGAACACTTCCCCTGCTGAATCTGGATTCTCCAGATATGGTTGGCAGGAGAGCTCACCTCATGCCAGAAATCTCACCTCCCCCAAATACCCCTGCCATCAAATGTAAACCCCCAGTATTAGTTCTAATAATGAATTAGGTACAATTTCTCTATATGACCATTGACCCTTTCTTACTGTTTATCACAGAAGAACACTCTCTTAGGAGGAAGCAAGACATCATCAAGCCCTGTTGGAGGGGGTGAACCTGGGTCCAAGTGTAGTCACAATACAGGCCTGGGAAGGGAACAGTGATTCCAGAGAGAGTGGGTGGAACCCTTGAATTGTTTTCATAGTTTCAGCTCCTTCATTACTCTTTAGGGAGTATAAACTTTGGAATTCTATACTGCTCCAGTCTAAGAGGGAGCCATCAAGTTAGAGGGAGACATCATTCACTTTGGCTCCTGGAAAATTGAATCTGGGCATTTTCAGCATGGGATAGTAAAGAAATAAGTTGAACAACATTATTTTGTCTTCTGAAAAAGCATTGCTGAGATCAGGGTTCCGTTCGGATAAAAACTGGCCGAGAACCAATCTTTGGCTCTCCATTAGTTCTCCCAGGTCATGGAAATGCTCCAGAAATGACAGATTTCTTCCTGCATGTTATCAGGTGTGGGTTCCACCCTGCTGTTCTGACTGAAATAAGCTAGCTCCTGAGAAGGAATACAAAAAAATATGTGTGTGTGTATATGTGCATATGTGTGTGTGTGTGTGCACGCGTGTGTGTATGTGTATGTATATTGTGGTACGAAAGGAAAAAATATGTGTGTGTATATATATATGCAGAAGCATGTACTTGCCTTCACACTAGGCCTTGATTATGTATCTAAAACAAAGCCAAGGCATGGAAATCTCACACAAAGAAGTGACTTAGTGCAGCCAGCAGCACTGGTGAGGTTGTGAATGCACTGCCATGGTACTGAGCACTGTATGAGAGTAAGTGCATACATGTGCCCTTTTTGTAGAAAAGAGTTCATATTTTTCATTAGCTTCTCAAATGAAACCATCACCCAAAAAAGGTGAAGAACTATCATGGATTTAAAGCTTTGAGAGAGTGACTCTGTTTTGAGCAGAAAGGACTAGAAAGGTGGAATTTCTAATGAACACAGTTTAATAATGCTCCCTGTGCAGCATAGCATAAAACAAACACTAGAATATGCAATCTTAATTAGTTTGATTTGTATAGCTAATATGGACAACCACTTAGCTCTGGTGTGGTAGAAAGAATCTCTCTACACATGATATAGTAGGACCACTTTCCAGTGAAGACTTCATAAATATTCTTCTGAGAAACATATAGTCTGTTTGAGAAACCAGCAGACATCCCCTCAAAACAGTCCTTTGATTTCATGGAAAGTCTACCATCATTCCAGTCCACAGTCCTGCTCCTCTGACCTCAAATATTTGCTGTGGTTTCACCCAAAAGGAGATAAGACATAAAAACATGGAGACACAGATCCTTCTGAAGTGCCCAACAGAATTGGAGGTGCTGCCTGCTGAAGATGATGTTTATGTTTAATTTTTAAATTTTTACTTGTTTCTCATCTCTAAAGCTTCTATCTTTCAGAGCCAGTTTTGGAAGTCATGTAAACAGTTCAGATTTCTCCTTGCTGTTTTCAGATGTTTGTTTCTAAAGAATTAGTGAGGGTGTGTTTCCTGTGTGTGACATAGGGTTCTCTGTTCTGTCTTTCTTTTCCTTGAACTGGAATATTGGAAATGACTTTCCGTTCTAGTCTCCTTGAGCACAAGATCTGACAGGAGGTTAAAGGAGAAAGAGCTCTCTGTCTGGGGAGTACCCTGTTTGGTGCCAGAAAGGACACACAGTGATTCACATCAACAAAACACACTTATTTTAATTGCTTTGAAACATTTAGGTATTCACCAAATCTTGTTCATCTTTTCCTATTTAAAAATGAGACCAACCAGACTACATTTCAGTCAGCATAGGCTCAGTTTTGCTGTGGTGACAAACGTCTTAAATTTCAGTTGCATAAAAGATCAAAGGTTTTCACAGGTCCATCACAGATTGGCAGGAGGGGTTCGGTCTGGGTAATCACTCAGGCACTCAGACTCAGTACCTTCTCAAGTCCTGCCTCCAAAACCAACACATGTTACTTATATTCAGCTTTCAAACCTCTTCCTAAGACCTTGTGTTCATTAACTATGTTAATGCATCCAATTGATTTCAGATAAAGATTTACTAAAAGTTTACCACTGAAAAACACAGAATGCCATCTTCCAGGGTTCCAGTAATAGTCTCCTCACCAGCTATTGCTTTGTTCCTAAAGCATTGCTATATATTTTAGTTTGGTGTTCTTCCCTAATTATGTGTACTAATTTTTAAAGTATATTTATTGATTATGTTATTACAGTTATCCCAATTTTTCCCATTTTGCCTCCCTCTGCCTGGCACCCTCCTTCCCTCCAGCAATCCTCCCCCCTTAGTTCACCTCCATGGGTGGTGCATATAAGTTCTTTCACTTCTCCATTTCCTATACTGTTCTTAACATCCCCTTGTCTACTTTGTACCTACCAATTATGCTTCTTAATCCCTGTACCCTTTCCCCCTCATTCTCCTCCTTTCCCTTCCCCACTGATAACCCTACATGTGATTTCCATTTCTATGATTCTGTTCCTGTTCTGGTTGTTTGCTTAGTTAATTTTGGTTTTTAGATTCAATTGTTGATAGTTGTGAGTTTGTTGTCATTTTAATGTTCATAGTTTTGATCTTCTTCTTTTTCTTAAATAAGTCCCATTAACATTTCATATAGTAAGGGCTTGGTGATGATGAACTCCTTTAGTTTTACCTTGCCTGGGAAGTGCTTTTTCTGCCCTTCCATTCTAAATGATGGTTTTGCTGGATAGAGTATTCTTGGATGTAGGTCCTTGTCTTTCATGACTTTGAATACTTCTTTCCAGTCCCTTCTTGCTTACAAAGTTTCTTTTGGGAAATCAGCTGATAGTCTTATGGGAACTCCTTTATAAGTTTCTCTTTGCTTTTCTCTTGCTGCTTTTAAGATTCTCTCTTTATCATTAATCTTTGTCAATTTAATTATGGTGTTTCTTGGCGTGGTCCTCTTCGTGTCCAACTTC
The DNA here is from genome assembly GCA_004026545.1 of Mormoops blainvillei. NCBI lineage: Eukaryota > Metazoa > Chordata > Mammalia > Chiroptera > Mormoopidae > Mormoops > Mormoops blainvillei. Next base: position 1,496 of record PVJD01008342.1, on the reverse strand, counting down.
TTTGGGACTCTTTGTGCCAAACAAGTTTTCTTTCATTATTTTTTCAAATAAGTTTTCAATATCTTGATCTTCTTCTTCTTCTTCTGGCATCCCTATGATTCAGGTGTTGGCACATTTGGAGATGCTCCAGAGTTATCTTATTCTCTCCTCATTTTTCGAATTCTTGTTTCTTCATTCTGTTCTGGTTGACTATTTCTTCCTTATGTTCCACTTTGTTGATTTGAACTCTGGTTTCCTTCCCTTCACTCTTGGTTCCCTGGGGATTTTTCTTTATTTCACTTTGTGTAGCCTTCATTTCTTCCCTTATGCTTTTGCCATACTCAGTGAGATCTCTAAGCATCCTTATCACAAGTATTTTAAACTCTGCATCTGATAGGTTGACTATGTTTGTTCCACTTAGTTCTTACTGGGTTTTTTTTCTGTTCTTTCATTTGAGCCATATTTCTTTGTCTCCTCAATTTGGCAGCCTCCCTATGTTTGTTTCTGTGTATCAGGTACAGCTGCTTTGACTCCCTGTCTTGGTATACCTGTTACATTATATGGGGCAAAAGCCTTAGGTAATTGTCAGGTCAGAGAAGCCTGCTTCAGCACTTTATGGCTTTGTAGGTAGCTGAGGGCTCAGAGAGGAGCAATGCTGCTGCCTGACTGCTGGAGGCTTGTTTGGCACTTGCCCCACTTCTAGTCACTTTTGTGACTGGCACCTCTCTACCTGCTGCCCTGGTGGTAATTCCCAAAATGAGTGAGTTTGCATATGTTCTAGGGCCCTGTAGTACCCTTTAAATGGACTCTCCTTACAGACCTGCAATTTCTTCTGCCACCCCAGCCCTCACTGGTTTTTATAGCCAGGAATGATGAGACTTTATTTTTCCAGTGCTGGAACTCTGGGCTGTGCAGTGTGGCCAGGGGTTCACTTCCCAGGTCTCCCTAATGAGGGACTACCGATTCTGCTGGACATCACTGCCTGGTTGCTACCACCTCACTGCCACCACACCACATTCCCATTCCTTCCTGTCTTACCAGTCTGGATGAATAAGTCTTATTTAAATCCTTGATTGTCCGACATCTGTACAGTTCAGTTTTCTGGCAGTTCTGGGTGTTTTTGGTTTCGAGGTTAGTTGTGATCCTTCTCATGGTTGTGCAAGGAAGGGAATTATGTCTGCCTGCACTTCTCTCTTGACCAGAAGTGTATGTATACTATTTTTATATCTATCAGGTTACTATGGATTATTCTGTGACAGCAAGGGACCTTAAAAAAAGTTAATGGCTTAAAAAACAAAGGGTGGGAGACAATGAAGATGGCGGAGGAGTGAGTGGAAGTCACACTGACCTCCTCCCAGGAACCCATCTGGAATTACAACTAAATTGTGGAGAAATCTCCCAGAACAAAGAACTGAACAATAGCGAGAGAGAAGCCTTATAACCTCGGACAGACAGAGGAATCGGTTCGGCACAACCTGGCTGGCAAGGAGTGTGGCAGAGATGCGAGAAGGCCAGCT
>PVJD01008341.1:0-73320 GCA_004026545.1 Mormoops blainvillei | reverse complement strand
AAAAAAACTTTAATTTTTAATTATCTAATGAGTGGAATTCTTGCTAATCTATAAATTAAAGCTCACTACTTACTGAATGCAATATATATCCACCTTCTTTCTTGGTTTGTTATCATGTTAATTGCAAACAATATTAAGTATTTAGAAATAAACTGAAATGGTAAAGTTGAAAATTAACATGGGACATTGGACTAAAATTCTGACATAGGTAAGATTTATAATAGAAAATAAGTCCAACTAACTTATTTACCAGTAAAAATAAAATAAATCCCTTATATCAGTTCCTTTGAAATACACCTGTTCCTATAGAATGTGTATCCCAAAAAGCCAGAATTACACAGGGTATATAAAATGAGTATTAGGATATTAAAGCTACATTACAAGTCAATATTTAGTTATAAGTGTAGGATTGGAAGTAGCCTTCTTATCTGTTTTGGTTGTCTATATGAGTATGTGAAAGCTGTCTTCCAGCACTGCCTACAGTGGGGCTCTCTAGGAAGGGGGCCACACCCTCCACTCACTGCATCTACACCTCCTAAGAAATGTCTGAGATCATTTTCACAACCTCTATCAAAACTGGCCTGCTCTGAGCACCACTCCCCCAAACCCTGCCTTGTAAATAAACAGTGAGTAAATAAACGCTTTAAGCAGAAAATCTGGGAAAAAAGAATATACTTGCATTCTTCAATTTATACCTTCCACCATTTGTTTCTTAATTTCAAACAAAATTATTTCATAAACAAGTTTTTTAAATTACTAAAGTAAACTCCTGATCTTGGCGTACACATAAATATATTGTATGCTCTGTGGTATGCTTCATTTATTCAGAGAAAATTTTTCATTGAATCTTTAAAATTGAAAAAGTTATTAGAGGATAAAATGTAATTTAATGGAAAAAGAGACACATGTATTTGTTTATCAATGAAGATTTCAATAAATGTTCCAAGAAAGGGTCATTCCACTGATAGTAGTATCTCACTCAATACAGACGGTTGTAGTTTGGAAACAAATGAATTTGTTGTTTTCTCTCAGTCTTTCCCAGAATCTTTAGGTTCATTATTGTGTTTCTTTCATATGGAGTAGGATAAATGCAATCCTCTTTCTTTATTTCTTGCAAATAACAAATCAGATAAGAGCTCTATATTGGTTTTAGTTTTCATGAAAAGTATACTTCTCTTCTTCACAGAATTGCTTTTAAATTAGGTGGTATAAAAACCATAATTCTGAGGTCAGATAGGTTTATGTTTAAAATCTTTTTTGTCAAATTAACCAGTTTCCTAATTTTTGAAATGGCAACAATACCTAGCTTACAGGTTGTTGAAAGGCTTGAGTAAGATCTTAGAAGCACACAAAAATTATTTGCTCATTTAGGCAATGCTTACTGTATAGAACTCATTATGCCATTTCTTTCCTTTGCTTTTAGTTTTTTACATGAGTAAATTGTCCAGATACCTACGTAGATGAATGCACAGCTGTTCACAAGATCTGGTAATTTCAACTTCTTCATTGGCAGTAAAGAATGACTCCAAAAAAAAGGGTGTTATCAGACATATTTTTATGCAGTGGGTACTTGTACCTTTGAAGCACATGTCTAGTTGTACTTCACAGACACTCAAAAATTGCTATGTGTGTGTGTACCTATGCATATATTTTTAATATATATATTTGTTATTTATATACACAAAATGAGAAGGTATGTATGTAGAAAACATTGGGTTTAATCTGAACATTTACAATTTCTCTAAAAAACATCCCATTCCAGCTGCTGCTAATGATAGTTAGCAGAAGAGGAGGAAATGATGCCCCAAGAACGTCACTCAGAAAGACCAAATGCCTTAGTCATCACTGGCATTTCAGTTACCTAAAAGGTTACCTGGATTCATACATGCATACACTCTTGAAGACTGGAATTAGAGTTTTTCAAAGTAAGAACCTATCTCTTTCAGTTTTAGTAAAAATAATTCATGTCACTAATTATTCGTATTTAAAAACTAATTTTACATTCAGTAAGAGATTTTTTGGGGGAGGTAATAGTTATTTAACCTCTTGCTATTACACTACACATACAGGTGTATATTATATATGCATATAATCATTCATACAAAATGTGTGTATAGAATGGTGGGAGAAATTCTCTATCTATCTATCTACCTATCTATCTATCTACCTATCTATCTCCCTCCATTAATTTCATGGTTGCAATCACAACCATGAAGTAGACAGAAAGTACACAATTGCTTCATTGGAAAGGTAGAAGGACAGGAACGAACAGCATGGTGTTTCCCACCCCCACCCTTCTGCATCTGCTTCAAGCAGCATATGGTGGTTGTGGCTTAAATAACGCAATCAATAATTTTATTAGAGACTTTAGGTTAATGCAGATGAAAAGTATTTTATTAGCTTTCTATGAATAAATATATTTTATTTTCTAGTTTTCAGCATAAACTCAATGCCATATGCTATATATTGTTTTATGTAGGTTATAATTGCATAATTATATATATATATATATGCCTATGTTTAATTTTACAGCATTTAACTACAGGTAATCATAGTTTGCTTCATAATTAGAAAATTCCCAGTTTTCCCAGTTTTTACTATGTTCTAAGAAAGGAAGCAATTCTAAACGAATAAGGAAAATCAGACTTGGTAAGAAGATTGTGTTCTCTAGAGTATTCTGATTTGTCCTATTTTTAAAAATGCTTTTCAAAAATTAACGTTTACTAAAATAAATACTGTTGCACTTGTCCCTTAATTGGCTCTGTACTGCCCTGGGCCAACATGCCCTTGACCAGGCGCTTACTGACTGTATAGGTGAGGAGGAACCATAGAAGATAAAAGGCCACACCACGGTTGCCACATTTGGCTCTATCATCAGACAGAAGCATACTTTGGTATAACCTGTGGCTCTTAGCACCAGGGGGTTTGTTTAACCCCTTACGGCCTCAATCTAATGTTTACATGGCAGGTAAAGACAGTTTCTACTTCACAGAGTTGTAAGAATTTGATGAGATAATTCAGGTAATTGCTAAAACAGCCGCTGATACATCTAAAGGCAAATTATATTTGAATATGAAACATAAAGCACACACACTCCCCATAGCCTAGTCTCACCCAGAAGTTCAGATAGGCCTTTTAAAATATGTAATATCATGTCACCTTTATGCTCAATGTTATATAATAGCTACCCTTCTCAGAATACAATCTAAAGTCTGAACATGGACCTCTTACAAGGATCTCCAAGGTCCAGTTCCCACTGCTCTTAGATTCTTCCCCTACTTACCTCCCTCTTTGCTCCTGGAACAAACCGTGAGAGTTCGTCCTTGCATTTGTCCTTTCCCCAAACCTTGTGCGTGTCTACCAGCGCTCCCAGCAACCTCTCCCTACAAACCCAGTGTCTTCTTGGCCTGCTTCTTCCTCATTTCTCATCTCTGCTCAAATTTCATTCCATGAGTCCTTATTTCCCCATATGTACCCATTACCCTGGCCTCTATCCACTTACCTTGCTTTATTTATTTATTTTTATGGTGCTTAAAAATGTTTAAAATACTGGTTACTTGCTTATCTGGTTATCGTCTCCCTCCAATAAACTGTAAAATCAGGGAGGAAAGAGATTTTTTTTCTGTTTCTTCACACTGTTTTTGGACTGTATATTGCATTTGGGGGCGGGGTTCAATAAATATTTTCTGGATTATTAATAAAACTAGTCGTCATTAAGACTTTATAAATCCTAATGCCAGTAATTATATAGATTCAAAATCAGAATTTGGCAGATGTCTTCAGGTAAAATATAATTATTAGTTGGTTTATATTTGTAGGACTTCCATGAAAAACCACACTTCTAATAGTCTTGTATTAATTTTACAGTATGAATAATAAATCTTCAATAATATTAATATAAAATAGGCTAAGCTATTAATATATTCTGTATTATATGGCATACCATGTTAAACACTGTGTGAATATTGATATTTATGCAAAATGTGAACATGTAATCATTAAAATTTAATTTATAAAAATATTATTGAGTAATACGATAAAACATAATTATCATCTTTCATGATGAAATTAATGCAACATAGTATGATAGTCATTAAAGCACTTCTAAAAATAGAATGTGTATATTACATACCCATGAAATTATATGAAAAAGAACAAAAGTAATTCTCAACATTCATTCTCATTATGAAAGCAATTCCGTTTGTTCCTCCTTCCTTTAATGTGAGAAATTGTAGCATTTGGTATTTTTGTAAATCACATATTAGCTGAGTTTAGGAAAGATGGCTCCACTCCTGGTCGTCAGGTTGGCCCCTTGCCTTTTTAGCAATACACATAACTATTATCTTTACATGGTGGTTGATTTAAGGAGAGATACATAACCCAAGCCCAAGCCAATCCACATGTGGTAACCATGGACACCAGTGACTGTTCAAGGATGAATCAATGAGCAAAACTTGTCTAATCAGAGGGGAGCCTGGGACTTGCTCCTCATGTTCCAGATACCATGCTCTAATGAGCTCAAGAACTCTTGGAGTCCTTTTACTGCCAGGAGAAAAACCAGACAGAGGAAACATCTTAAACAAAGCAAAGATGAACCAAGAGAATGGCAGAAACATGGGGCAGAATCCCGGTCACATGATAGCAGAGGCCTGCACATTCCAGCCTTTCAGATAAGTTTCTTTGTTTAGGACAGTTTAAGGTTTTGCTGTTGGCAGCAAAGAATATCTACCATATTACTGTAACTTCCTGTGAGTTGTCAAAAATAGGTAAATTAAGAAGTTGCTGCGGGGCCGCAGACTAACTTGACTGAGATCCTTGCTGGAGTTAATGGTGCTGTCTTGTAACGCAGAGAAATAATACAGTAGCACATTTGTGTCTCTTCATACATACATATTTACATTAAAATCATGTGTTAAGTAATGAAAGGGGATAAAGATATCCATGGCTTTTAACAAGCTGTTTTCTGATTCCTGTGAATTATTATTTTCCTTAGGTGCTGAAGATTCTGCACAGAGCAGTCGCTGTCATTAAAGAAAAAAAGCAAAACAAAACTATCAAACTGTAAAATGTTTGTAGAATAAAAATTGCAGATTATTAACTACGATAGAATGCTTTGTTTTCTTTCACTATCCAGCAGAGTTGGGTCACTACGACAATAAAAAACAAGTTTCAAAGGTTAATTTCCACTTTGTGGGGGGAAAAATGATTATGTGAGAAGCTAAGTGTACATGTGAGAAAACTTTTGAGATTAAAAAAAGAGTAGAAAGGTAATTAGCCAAATATAAATACTTTTGGATTATTCACTGCTTTACTTTATCCTTCTTTTGGAAGGTAATTGGGAACTGATTGCATTCTCAGAATTACTAGAGATGCAGCAGATGGCTTTAAAAATATTCTCAAATTAAAACATGAGTTTAACATGTGCTCTGGCAAAAGAAATCATAAAATTTTACTTTATACACCCATTCCTATTTTTGCTAATGTAATCTAATGTAATTAAGAATTTCATTCTATTGAAAAGATACTTTTTGCACAAGTTCTTATCCTGAACATCATATTCTAATAGATACCAATTAAATAAACAAGAGACAAATGCCCATAGAGATCCTGTTATAATTTATATACCCTTTTTATATATTTATACTATTCAAATAAATATTCATACTAAACAACAAAGTTCCAAATGTCATGAAGACAGATAGATGTACAGAAAATTGTAACTGCATCAAATACTACACTAACATTGAGAAAACCTCTCAGCTATCTCAATTTCCATGTATTTTAACACTGAGAACAAGGAAATTACTCGCTATTTATTTCTTTTAAAATGGTTGGACTAATATTTGCCATCTTCTAGGGCTGTTTCAAAATTATTTAAGACATTTGAATACTCATGAAAATTATCATACGCTTTTAAGATATCTATAATGTACATTTTCAAACCAATATTTTTTCCACCTCTTGAGTATTTCCACGCATAGTGGCATGAATGACAGGGAAAGTTAATAGTAGAGCCCTTCCTATCATTGCTTGATTGACCTAGGGAAAAATCACTGAATCTGGCCTTTGATTACCTACTTTGTGCAAGGTAAGAGGGGAAATATTTGGATCTAATAAAAAGCTAAGATACTTTTCAACACTCTAATTCTAAAATGAAACTATATATTTTTGGACTCAAGAAAATACATAATAGAAGTGAAATCCATCTACTATAATGAATTATGAAGAAATAATTTAACTAAAATTAAAATTTAGTATTAAGGTCATTCCTACCAAATTTTTTGAATATTTTTAGCAAAATAATCACGGGTACATTATTTCATAAAATATCAAATATTGTGTTACTTTTTAAAAAAAGATTTTATTTATTTATTTTTAGACAGAGGGGAAGGGAGGGAGAAGAGAGGGCAAAAAACATCAATGTGTGGTTGCCTCTCACATGTTTCCCACTGGGGCCCTGTGGGAACCCAGTCATGTAACCCAGATATGTGCCTTGACTGGGAATCGAACCCAGCAACCCTTTGGTTCACAGGCCTGCGCTCAAACCATTGAGCCACACCAGCTAGGGCTGTCACTATTTTTAATAATTACATTTTTAGTAATTGCCTATACTGTACCCAAAGATTGGTTTGTAAAGGTCTTTTGTATGACTGCATCTTTCACTTCAGTCTTCTTATTTTACCTCTCTTGGCTTTCTGATTATTCTTTCAACTTGCCAAGAGAGTCCCTGCCTCAGGCCGTTCGCACTTCTTATTTCTGCCTGAAACACATCTCCAAATTATTATTTGCCTGTATCATTCAGATCTCAGTTCAACTCCATGTCCCCCATGAAAGTTTCCTTGATTTGTCTAGAGATTATTGTACGTTATAGTCTCTACTGTTATTTCTGAAGTTTATCTTTTTCATGGTGCTTATTACAAGATGAAATCTTTTGTGTATTTGTTTACTTGCTCTTTACTTCAGCTCCACAAGAATATTTATTCTTTCTGTCTTTTCTATTACAATGCCAAGATCAGTTCTTGGTAATAAAACCAATCACTGTTGAAGACATATGAAAGTGCACTGAACATTTATAACATATAAAAGTTAATTGATTATTAAAATAATGCAAAGTTAACTTATTCACAATTAATAAGGTATAATTATGTTATATATTTGAATTATTTTCATAATTTAGCCTATCAACAAGTAAAATGCCAAATGCATTGCATATATAGTTAAATCTTATACATTTTTTTCTCTGTGAGTTTATTTGAAATTTTAAGTGCTAACAAGACCAAAGTTGTTTCTTTCTTCATCCATGACTATACCAAAGTTCACAAGCGATAGTTCTCTTTTGATTTCTACCAGGCATCAACATAGCTTATTTGTGCGACTGATTATAAAATTTTCTTATTCATTGAATGATAGTGAGCTGCTGTACTGTTCCAGTTTTATAATAATAACTACAGGATGACTGATAATGGCTTATCATCTCTCTACTACAAAAGCATGTAAATTAGTAAAACAGATGTTTCGTCGTGTGTGTGTTTATTTGTATGTTAGAGTATTATGTATTATGCTGTTTCAGTGCAATGCTACACACTCTTTATACAATATGGGAGGGAAAAATGTGTAAAAGAATGATAGTCAATCCTACCCATAAATCCTCATCTGGTCAATAGCCACTATGTCCATTCCCTTAGCAATGAATATAAGCTAAAAGTTCATAAATTCACACATTGTCTATTTTTCATTGGTGAGGTCTCTTCATCACATCAACCAAAACAAGAATGTAAGCACTTCCTCAATTTTCTTTGACATTTTATGAATAAATGATAATGATAAAACAAATGCAACTGAACAATCTTTTTTCATTCAGGAAAATAATCCAGGTTTACCTGATACTATGTTTAAGATGTGGTGTTGGAATAAATAAAGTACAAATACTAGATAGCCCATTTATACAATTAATGGGAGGAGAATGACCTTTAGTTACTTGTTTTATTCTAGAAATTTAATTTAACATCTTATTAAAATTTCTATAGTGAATCTTCATAGTAATTTTCAAATAGGTTTTTAGGAGTACTAAAACCAGGATGGTTTCAGATGTCTCAAAATATATAGCAAGATATTGTCAGTAGAACAGAATATTCAGCTATATACTGTTTCATGAAAAAATTTACTTCATTCTCAATCATGTCAAATGTGTTCAAAATAAACATAAAAATAATCACATAATAGAGTGAAACAAAGAAAAGTAGATATGCAGACAAAATAGAGCATGATTCTGTTATTATAATATTAATGCATATGTAGTAGATAGGCATATATATTACAGATGGTATGTGTCTATACCTGTATCAATATATCAATATATAAATATATATTGCAGGTAAGAAAACTGAAGGATAATAGAAACTAAACTATTAACAAAGCCCACCTACATAAATGGCATGGAGAGGGCAGAGATAGAGGAAGGGGAAGAAAGAGACAGAGAGACAGAGAGACAGAGAGACAGAGAGAGAGAGAGAGGTTGATGTGAGAGAGAAACATCGATTGGTTGCTTCCTGGATGCACCCTTGGAGATCCAAGTCATCACCTTCTAGTGCACAGGACACTGCTCCAACCAACTGAGCCATCTGGCCAGGGCCAGAGAAATTTTTTTAAATTTTCACACTTTAGTTTTACTTAAATTTATTACAATGAATGTTCACTGCTTTAAATTTTTTAAAGTTAAATAAACTAAAAAGGGGGCTGTGATTTATATCTGCATGTTTCTGTTTTACTACTTTAAAGTGTGTTTTGTAATATGTATATTTTAAGCTTCTTGAAAACATTTGAAATAGAGTTCTGTTAATAATTCCAAGGCTACATGTTGGGACTTTTCTGCGGCAGGCATGTGAAATGTCTATAAAGCCCTGCTTCCTTGCCTGTTTATAAACACTCAAAGGACCCTGGTGTGAACAGTGGCATCATTACACTGCTGCTTAATAGCACATGCTGTTGATACATTAATTGTTTTATTGACTATTTTAAAAGTTTATGACCTCATCTACATTCCAATTTGACCTTATTTTGCACTTTTCCAGTGAATTGCCACATTCAACAACCTACATAATGTATATTATACCAATAAATTTACAAAATGAAAAAAGAGTCAGATGATATGTACCTCATTATTTTTTAATCAACTAAATCATTGGTAGGCAGGATTTATATTACAAAGAACTGCATAATTGCAAAACTGTGATGCTAGATCCTCATGATTAGAAAAGATGCTCCATATTTTAAATGTAATTTTCTTTTAAATAATAATTACCAGATAAGTGGACTAGGCAATATACCCATAGTTTGAAGCAAGAGAAGTGGTTCTAAAGCTGAAACTTTAAATAGAGATTAAACAACAACGGTACCTGAACAACAATAAAAAATGAAAATTAAAAATCATGCTATTAAAAAAAGAGATTTTATTTAAAATGCCAAATAAATTAAGAATGGGCTCCATGACACCGTATATCTATTCAAAAATATTTTAAGTGGCATTGTTATTTCTAAAATCTGATTCAAGTCCTATGTTTCCCAAGAAATAAAAGCTGATCAGGAAATAAACAAAGAAGGGGAAGGATCAAGTCAAGGAGCGTGAATGAAGGACCCACGGTCAAAGACAACGGGGGGCGGGGAGGACTGATTGTGCGAGGTGGAGGGTGGGCAGGGCAGGGAGAGTAATGGGAAAAAATGGGGACAACTGTAATTGAACAATAATTTAAAAAAATAAAGAAATAAAGAGAAGTATATTGAGGCCATGGAAATTTGGTTAAGATGCAAGATGAAAATATAATTCTGTACTTTAAAAGTAGCCTTTTTAACATATCTTCTGATGTTTATAAAATAAAATCTCAGATAAAGCACTTTTTCCACTTTTCCAGTTCCTATCCCACCCTCAAAATATAATATAAAACATTTTTTTTAAAAAGTCATCACACAATTTTTTTTTCTTACTAGGCACCAAATAGTATGTTTGTGAGTTTTATGTTCTAAAAAGAAATATGACAAGGTATTACATTCCATGACAGAAAGAATGACACAGACTTTTGAGATATTTATTAAATTTTCATTATTGGAGAGTATTGCTTCACATAGTGCTCTGAGTGCTTTTAAAATGGTTTAGAAAGTAGAACACATAAAGTATTCCCCATGTGAAATGTAAATGAAGGAACAGGGCAAGAATACAAATGAAAAAATGAGGGGAGAATTAGTGGGAATTAGAAGTTCAGAGCTAGATGCAAGAGTGTTAGGCAGAACAGACCACAACCAAGACAAAGAGGGGAAGGGAGACATACCTAACACATTAATTCTGTAGTCCCGAGCCTGGTCAGATAAGATTTCTAGGTGTTCCAAAAATCACAAGAGAAACCATGATAGCTCAGGAGGGGAGCCCTTGAAACTCTGTATTTATCAATTCCACTCTCTGGAAAAGAAAGCCTTTGAAACTGTGCATTAATCCCAAGGTCTAGAGAGGGGAAGAGGAGAGGGAACCTAGAAGCTGGCTACAAGCATAAAACCCCTAAAATCCCAATAGTCAGGCATTCAGACAAGCTGGGTGCCCACTTGCAGTTTCGTACTCAAGTATATATCACAATAAAGTTGCTATCTCATTTCCGCTATGCATGTTGCCTCCCACCTGAATTCTCTTTACGAGTAAGACAAGAGCCAAGGAAGGGGAGCCCCCTAACTCAGGTCTTTCCGGTAACAATAGGAATAATGATCTATTCCTCCTTCTTTTTACAGATGAGGAAATGAATGCCCAGAATCATGAGATGACTTGTTCTCAGCTTCAGTATAAGTAGGGAGTGTCATGGTGATCTAAACCTAAAAGGACTTGTAAGTACTGCTTGCAATCGTGGAGAAGACCATGGGGAGCTATTCAGGGCAAATCAATGGTGTGCACAGTTGCTGACATAGGAAAGAGATTCTCACATGCAGCAAACTTGGTCAGAACACAATACATACACTAAGCAACAGCCAAGCTGCTGAGAGGATAGATGAGCTTTGGAAAAGAGATTTCTGAGGTGCAGAAATTAAAGATTTATACTTGCTTACCACTCATAGTGAATAGGTAATGGTATAAATATTCTATATTTTTCAAATCATGAACCAATGGTGATTCCAACTGAAATAATATGAAGCAACTAAAATGTGGAATATTTTAAAAATCATATCCTCATTAGTTTGTGGATATCACATAAAATTAGCTACAAATATTTTCCACATTTGACCCATTAATATCCCAAATAACCTTATGAAATAAGCCTGGGTTTTTTATTGTTATTAGGAACAGACAAGTTCCTTAACATAGAGATTGCAGATATTAAATAGGCTTCAATTCAATTTCATCTTTCCAATGGTTTGCTTCCTATTATTTTACAAATACAATTATTTGAGAAACAGACTAAAATTTATTTTCTCAACTAATTTTATCAAGTAACGAATGCCACTTCCTGATTGTGGAAATAGCACTTCATGAGATTACTCCGTGCTCCTAAGTCTTTTTTTACTCAACCTCTTTACCAGAAAGACTTTCATTTCAGCTTCAGCTCTAAATCACTTTATTCATGAAATATGAACTAGAAACCTTGTGTACTTGAGAATTATTTTAGATATCTAAATTATTGTTAAAACGTGTGTTTTCAGTTCATGTGACAGAGTGTCTAATTGACTATGCACTTGGTATAGCATTCACTTCCTCAGACTCTCACAGAATATTAAAGAACAGGGTAAGCCATTAGCACAATGGAGAAATAAAAAATTGAATAATGGGGAATACTTCTTCAGACTGGCAACATTTTCACCTGCATTGTAGAACAATTCAAAATTACTGTCCTGGTGGATGCCTAGCCTATTTCCTTAGAAGCAACAAATAAACCACTCTATAATAGCACATTTCAAAGACTGATGAAAAATAACAAGTTTTCAAGACATAGCAGTACAATAAATGTATTAGCAACTTTTTTAAACCTAAAAGATTTTGATTAGTTTCAATAGAAGAAAAAGCATTGTGATACTTTAATTTGTTTTGCTTTGGTTTGCTTTTTCTGTAATTGTTTACTAAGTACTCTAGCTCCTTAACAAACTTTGGTAATAATTCAGTGAATGCGACTATTAATATGAAGGCTAAACTGGATGTGGTTTCAAATAATCACGTACATCCTTACATTACGAGGAGTAAAGTAGCATAAAGTTTTACAACCCAAAATAATTTAAACACTTATAAGCAATAAACCCCAAGCACTTGCTCAAGTGACAACACTTAATGATCCCTCAACAACCTCTCCTTTTTCTTTTCCTCAGAGGAAACAGCATTTGTAACACTGCTAAGCAAGTGTGACAGCCAAAAGAAATTAATATCACAAATAAACTCAGTAGTAAATAAAACTGAGAGTAATTTCTCATTGTATTAAAAGGAAATTCACATTTCCGAATATATATATATTCACATTTATATATATTTATAATTGGTATTTTCATATTCATTGGATAACTGATATAAGTTCCATCTTCCAACTCCTACTCGCCCTAATTTTGACTTAAAATTTTCTATTTTTGCCCTGGGCAGTGTGGTTCAGTTCGTTGGGCATTGCTCTGCAGACCGAAAGGTTGCACATTCGATTCCTGGTCAGGGCACATGCCAGGCTTATGTGTTCAGTCCCCAGTAAGGCACATGCAGGAAGCAACCAATTGTGTTTCTCTCTCACATTGATGTTTCTTTCTCTCTTTTTCTCCCTCCCTTCCTCTCTATCTGGAATCAATACAAGAAAAAAAAAACTAATTAAAAAATAAATAAAAATAAAAATTTTCTATTTTTGCCCTGGACAGGTGGCTCAGTTGGTTGGAGCAACATGCTGTACACCAAAAGGTTGCAGGTTAGATCCCCAGCCAGGGCATGCAGGTGAGGCAACTGATCGATGCTTTTCTCTCACATGTCTGTCTCTCCTTTCCTATCTCACTCTTAAAATAAACAAACAAACAAACAAATAAAAAAACCAAACATCCTTGGGTGAGGATTAAAATACTTCTTCCTTTTTTTTTTTTTTTAAATAACAGAGAAGCACCTTTTCTGGCCAAGAAAAGTTTACTACTGAGAATATGCCCTAAAAAAAAAAAAAATAGGGTCTGGCCTTATCTCTCTATCAAGTTTGGCTTTCTTCTTATTGTTTAATGGTCAATTTTCCTTTTCAGAATACCTATCTAAAAAGATCTTCAATATCAGTATTCTTTTTCAGTATGTTTCTGACTTCAGTTTGCCAGTTACATATCTCATCTGGAACAGAGTTAATTATATATATATAAAAAGAAAAATATATATATTTCTTTTTTTGTGTGTGTGACACAATGTTTAGAATCTACTATCCATAACTGACCTGTATATATGACAGAATCAAGATGGAGCTCGAAGACACCAGCAGGTGTGAACTCAATTTTTCAAGACTAATCAATGCATGTCTAAAAACTATTAATGAAGAAGAATAGATCAGGTACATTTTTTCCCCATCGTACTGGACAAGAGTAAGTCTAGTTCTTGTGAAGCATTTGATCAGGTATGTCACAACCAAAAGTGGATGATTTATACTGTTTTACAGAAATTAACTTTCTTTTGTAGTCATCAGTATATATTACCAAAAGAGTACAAGAGCACTTTTTAAGAAGGGAAAATAAATATTATACACATAAAGAACCATGAGAGACCAGAATAAAGCGACTTTCTCTAGTTACAGGCATTTTTAAAAGTGTAATTTTAATTTACTTTTCTTTAATAAACTTAGCACTCTTTATTATTTCAGTTTACCTTAAATTTAATTTATTCATTGCAATTTCACTTGACTAACTGCTTTTCAATTCTAGTAACATTTTTACCTGAATTCAAGCCTGGGAAATAATTTCGAGTGAACATTAAAAATGAGGTTGGCTTGAAAACAAAAAGAACAAAAAAACTGAAACAAAACACAAAATAAAGTCTTTATTTCAGAAGTAAACTAAAGCGTACCTTCATGAAAGAAATAAAATATCTTCCTGAGGGTAAAATAAGCGTTTTCATGAAGGATAGTGATAAGTTTCACTAGCAAATACAAATGAAAACAAGAGAAACAGGCAATGTAAAAAAAAAAAAATCATTGCAGTGCACTACTTGATTATTAGAAGAAATCCCATACCTTAGTATTTCAAACTGTATGAAATAATAGATAATTAAGTTAAAGTATATATTTTAATTTAATATCACTTCTTTCCATTTGATGGAAATTATAAATCTTCATTGACAGAAAAGCTTTGTTTTCGCCTAATTTTACAATGTACAAAGTCTGTCAAACAGCATCACAAACTCTAGATAGTTAGAAAAAATATATTAAATGGGGACCTCTGATCACTTCATAAATGTTTTATTACTCTTGATCTATCAGTGAGCACAGTATGACCTGAGATTCAGGAGAAAAAAGAAGGCAAATATCCCCATAGGAAAACAAATGCTTCAGTCATCTTCGGATACATTCGCTCATCAAATATTTTCTGAGCTCCCACTATGTTTTACATCGTATGCTAGAAGTGGGGGTACAACAGAGAAAGATACTGTTATTACCTCAAGAACAGGCAAGGAATCTAACTTGATATTGAGGAAACTACCCCATGCCAACCCATCACATATGCTATTTATTTGCCTTGCCAGTGTATCAGCTGAACTACATCTAAGTGCTTTTCTTTGACTCATGTCTCTTTTTCTTTTTTTCTAAATTGTATTTCATTAATTATTATATTACAGTTCCCTGATATTTCCCTCTTTGCCCCCTCCCCCCACCCAGCCCCCTCCGCTCCCTCAGGCAACCCCCACACCATTGTTCATGTCCATGGGTCATGTATGTAACTTCTTTGGATATCTGATTTTTTTTTTTGGAAAAAAAATCACATCTGCAATTACCACATGAAGGAAAAGGTTTATATTAAAGTTTAGATATTAAAATTTAGATTTTCTATGAAACAAACTCTACTGGAGACACAAATAATTTTCATTATGTAAGAAATAATTTTCTCCATATTACTTACATTAGTTATTATTTAGTAAAGAGTGATCCCACAAAGAATATTCCATAGAAAATGTTCAGTGTTTAGTATGTTGCATAATACATAGTAGACATTTGTAAAACACCTACTAAAAATGAATGAATATATAATAGACAAAAACTGATTAACTGAGGAAATAGTTTTATTTTCCTGACTTACCTGATACTTACTTTGTATACTGAATATGAAAAATAAAACATTAATAATTCCAACTTCTATAAATATTTTAATCTAATATCTTTAGCCTCATTTCATTTGGGGAAAAATTTAAATTAGACAAATTCCTGACATAGCCTTTGTTCAGTATAATCTAAGGAATGGTTGTGAAGAGTAACCATTTCAAAAAGCAAAATTGTTATTACAATCGTGAAAGAAATTAATAGAAGTTGGGTATCTTCTCTAACATTTTACCTGGAGCGTCTCATTTCCTCTGAGGGCATGGGGAGCAGAGAGTCTGAATAGCCAACCTGCTCACTAGTGTGATGGGCTAACAGAAAGAGAGATCCTCAAAGCTGTAGCCACTGTCACACTATTGTCCTTATTCCTCACGCTTTCACTTGAAATGCAAGAGACACTGGAAAGCTTGGAAGGATGGGAGAGAAGGAAACAATAGTTAAATAAGTTGTGAGGTAACCTGCTAAGGGCTCTGATTTTATAATTTAAAAAAATTATATATATATATATATATGTGTGTGTGTGTGTGTGTGTGTGTATGCGCGCGTGCGTATATTATATAATTATATATGAATATAAACACTTAAAACATTTTCAATGGCTTAAGACAAAAGAAATCAGATTTCTCTAATCATTTAATTATATAGAGTAATTTTAGAAGCTAGAGACAATTTGTTCTACTTTTGTTATGTTTTTATGGTCCACAGCACTTGTAACAGCCAAGGATTAGTTAAGAAAACACAACTCATACTAGCTATTTTATCAGAGGGAATTTAACATAGGGAATTATGAATCAAGTGTTGAAGGGCTAAAGATGCAAATTAAAAACTGAGAAATAAGGAAATTTAAAAGACACTGAGGTAACATGGTTATGAATAAGTGGGAAGGATCAAACACCTAAATGCCGCAGGACATAAAGGGAAGAACATAAGGGTCTCAGAAACTAGAAGCATAGTAGAGAGCCCCACAGAGCTGGACTCACTTTTGAAGACACTCTGAAGGAAGGACATTACCTATCTACTCCTGTTGACTTAAGGGGCCACAATAAAACTAATTTCAGGAATTAAAAAAATAAAGCAAGCAAAAAATCCACTGAAATCGGGGCAAGGCTGCTGCCAGGGTAAAGTTCCACGGGGTAACAAAACCAACAGAGAAGGAAGCCAGTTTCCCTCCCTCACCTGCTGGCATCCCTCTAGCGCTCCCTACTGGCAGAGCATAAAAGGTAGTAGATGGTCAAGGGAGAATGCAGTTCCCAGAGCTCCTGTCCAGAATCACAACACTGGTGGGTTTGGAGCTGTATAATAAACAGCTTCATAACTGGAACTGATGTTTAATCAAGGAAATTAGAGGTGATAACTGATATGATTCCTTTTATTTAAATCATATCATTCTGTGGAAGAGCATGAGCTGAGTTATTGACTACATAAGTAGCATCCAGAGACGTGATAGCTGAGGACTTCTGTGAGCAACAGAAAACATGAAAATGTTCAAAGCACGATTTTGTCACCTGACCTCCCCTTTTGAGCTTCCCTTGAAAAAGAATCATTTTCTGGGTGATTCTGTGACATTGTATTCAAAATGATATTCCCTATTCCACATTGTGTATAAATATAGACTAAAACTACCTAGGCTCTGGCTATATTTGGTATGCCCCCTCTATCATGGGATAATTTGTGCATTCATCTTTTAAAACTAATAATGAATTTCTGAAACCTTTCAAACAGGCTTAAGTTTTGTAATCCATTTATTGAACATGCTTGCAATGAAAAATTAATTATTAAACAAGAGCCTTGGGAAGACATCAGTGGCCTTGCCACCCATGCACTAGATTGATAACGTGTCAGTTTCCAGACCAGGAAGGGTGCTGACAGCTCTCGAATTTAAATCTGGAAGGGTAATGCTAAGCATGTCATGACATAAGTCAAATTTTTTAATTTATTTTTATTAAATGTTAGATAGAATAAATTCACCCAGGCCTCTCAAACTCCGCGTGATTAAATGAGCTGGCACTCTTTCAAATGTAAAGCATGGTTACGACTTCTCAAGGGCACCGGAAACGCTGAAGCATAAGACAACGGTAAATACAAAAGGCAAAGGAGGTGGACAGTGATATATTCACAAGCGCCACAGGCGAAGTGAGGTTTTCAAAAATGCTGAGGCTAACAAAACAAGGGCAACACACTCCCCAAATGGTAAATACACCTGCAATCAGAGGTTCTGCCTGAGTGCTGGTGCATAACTATGTTCACCGTTCGGGGGTGGGGGGAAACACAAACAAATCCTAATCAACAGAAAGGAACAGCCGCGGCCAGTTTTCAAACCCTAAGTTTTAGGGTCGGGTTAAGAAGTTAGGAAAATTCTTCAATATTAGTGTCAGTTCTATGTTTTATTTTGCAACACGAAATTGGTATTCTGTGACTATAAAGAAGAAAAGAATGTGTTAAGTTGTGTGTTTCTGCAGCAAACACTGCAGCATCTTGAACTCTTCTCCTTCCACGCAAAGCTCAATCTCATTCTGTAAATGACTGGAGAATAGTTTATAGCAAACATATTCAATGAAATCAGAGAGAACAGATCACCTATATTACCGCTATCTAAAAAGGCTCTGATCTACCGAATTTGAATTAAAAGAGCCTGAATGAACAACTTGATTATTATGTAGACCTTTTAGATGATTATTAGCGGGTTGCAATATTTGAAAAAAAAGATAAAGAACGTCTTCACAGAGTATGGTTTCACATCTTGTAATCTTCATTCATTTCTTTTTCAATAAACACTTAATTGCTATTTACTGGGATAATGGGCTAAACACTATGGGAGATACAAATATGTGAACAAAACTCACTCGCCACACGCAGCTTTTTATTTAATGGGAATATATGGCAAAATAAATAAAATTAGGTCTTATCTAAGAAGCGCAAGACGAGTACTATATAAGCCCAAACCTGGGTCCTCAGAAAATATTTCATTAAGAATGTCTTTTGAGTTAGACATTTTATTGACTATGACTGTGTCCGTAGCAGTAGTGACACACTGGTGAGTGGTCACACATCCCAGTCCTTGCAGATCTTATCAGTCAGTGAGTGAAGGCAAATGATTTACAATAGGTATAATAAATAAGTTCTGTGTCATTATGCAGAACACACTTAGAACATGAGGGCTAGGAAAAATAGAAAAAAGCAGAGACAGTTAGTTGGGACTCAGAGTGCCCATGCTGGGAATGAGTGATTACAATTTTAAATAGGGTAAGTGAGACAGGCTTCAGGCTTCATTGAGAATGTGACATTTGAACAAAGACCTGAATAATTTTAATAAGCATTTGTTCCATGAAAGAGTATTTTAAAGAAATAACATCAAAATTATAATTTATTTTTATACTAATATCCAGAGCCTAATACTACACTGACACAGAGTACACACAAAAATATACTGAATAAATAAATGTATGTGCAAACTTATAGGATCATCAAAGTATACTTGTCCAAATGTGTATAGTCTCATTTAGGTGGAAAGTGGTACGCATGTGGTAAAGTCATGGTGGAAAAAGCTAAAAATTCAGGTGAAGGCAGTATTCTAAATTTACAGGTAAAACACTTTATAGGATATTCAGTACAGAATTGGAAACATTTAAATGTTTAACTAGAGTCAATGTGGAGGAGAAAAGAGAAAGAGTGATAAACACAGCTATGCTTTAAAGTAGTGGTTAAACTAGATTAGATATGGAAAAGACCAGAGATATGGGAGATAATTAATACGCTTTTAAATATTCCTTGCAAGAGGTAATACAGCCTTAACCTTGGATTACTTTATATGAACTTGAAAACTGGGCTGTCTTCAAAAGCAAACCATTTATTTATTGAGAGACAAAAAGTCATAATAAAGCTAAGTTAAAAATAAAACAATAGTAAAGACTTAAAACAATCATTATTGATAAAAATATAAACCAAGATAAACCATCAACACCTTAATAAGACTCAGAATCCCATACAATCTATCTACCAGCCTCCTTTTCACCCTTTAGCTATAGCCATCTCTCCAGCCAGTCACCTTTTAGAATGCCAGGCTCTCCAAACAAACCAGGTTCTTTCCCATCTCCCCGCAGGTGCTCAGGCTATCTACATTTATTCTTTCATACTCAGTCTGGCAAACTCCTACTGATCCTTCAAAGCCCAGTTCATCACTGGGCCTGAGATGAGAAGCAACTTGTAAAATGATTTCAGAGTCAGCAGCAAATTGCAAAAATGCTGGTAATGGGTGAAGGTCACAAAGGAAGATCCTATAAAAAGATGTAAGGGAAGATGGACATACGTGTTCATAATTCTAAAGTGTATGCTATCCTTGGAAGTTTCTTTTACATCCTTTAAAGTTTTAACATAAGTAAACTTACCAATGAAGGAATAAGGAATTTGACTCTATTTTCATCACTTAATCATATTTCTGAGAAAATAAGTTTCACAAGGAATAGAATCAAAAAAATTTTTGTATATAAAGAAACTAATAACGTTCTTGATTTTAATCCATGCAAAAAAGGGGATTTTAGATTTAATTCATGATCAATTGGTTTTACTCACAATAATTTTAAATATCTTTAAGCTAGTCAACATATAACAAAAACTTTCTTAAAGTTGAAAATTAATTTCTGATACTTTTAAAGTGGTAAAAAACATTTATATTAAATAATACCCATTTTTATTATTGATTTGTATTTATTAAGTACTTATATGATCCTATCGTTTTTTCACGGTGCTTAATATCCTTTACTCATTTACAAAATGATGGAAGAAGAAGAGCTTATATAATTATCATATTTTACAAAAGGCTAATTTAAGAATTAAAAAAGGCAAAATTTTTCTTGAAGTCACACAGGTTTTACACAAAACTAAATGTCTCAATTAAAAGCTGATACGACAGTTTTTGTAATCACTATACTCAAAAGTGGGAGATTTGATGTTTGAACTATGATTCAAATGTACAGTTATTGTGCTCCTATTAACCGCACCGGTTAGAGTAAAATAATTTTAAAACTATAAAATGCTGAAAAATTGTGCCATCAAATTTTTAAAATTATGTTCCTGAAAATTATTTCACAAGACATAAAGGTTCAAGAGCAGGAGCTATGCTGTGCTGTTGGGAATCCAAATTCGAGTTTGTTTTTACTGCTAACAAAACAAGGGTAGAGAAATCCCAAAATGGGAAAAGCTGTGGCTTGTTCACTGGCTGGCATGGTCTGAAAATGCTCTTGGTACAGCATTCTAAGTACCTAGGAGAGAATGTCAATCCCCTTGGTTTAATTAGGACCAGACTTGTTTGGCTGTGACTGAAAGGCAGAGAGGGAGAACAACACGGGATCTAAGAAAAAAGAGGAAGAGACAGGCTGTGTACTCCTAGTGGGAAGGAGGGACAAGATAGTGTCTCATAGCAGGTGTGAATCTCAGGTACTTTGCTTAAAAAAGAATCATCCAGGGACAGCTAAGAGCCATTCCAAAAATTATAGAAAGATTTGCTACATTAAGCTTTTAAAGATTTTAATTCCGATTCTCTTAGTTTTCATTTCTGTCAACACAGGTGACTACGGAAAACTTGTATGAATTCCCTTATTGTCAGAAAGATTTTTCAGCTATTTATTATGCCTCAAATGACCTGTACAAATTAATGTAGGTTTCTTCTGTATTATATCATTTGTAAAATAGATATACATTATTTGAAATAATGTTACAAAATTCTTTCATTTGTTTCAGTTCTTACACTGCTCCAAGGAGGACTTACACAAGGCCCAGAGACACATGAAAGGATGCTCAGCATCACCCTTAGAGAGATGCACAACAAACCACAATGAGATATCACTTCACACCAGCCAGAATGGCCATCATAAACAAATCAACAAACAAGTAGTGGCGAGGATGTGGAGAAAAGGGAACCCTAGTGCACTGTTGGTGGGAATGCAGACTGGTGCACCCACTGTGGAAAACAGTTTAGAATTTCCTCAAAAAACTAAAAATGGAACTACCTTTTGACCCAGCAATTCCACTGTTGGGATTAGACCCTAAGGATCCTGAAACACCAATTCAAAAGAACCTGTGCACCCCAATGTTCACAGCAGCACAATTTATGATAGCCAAGTATTGGAAGCAACCTATGTACCCAATGTTAATTAAACTTGAGTTAATGAGTGGATCAAAACATTGTGATACGTTTACACAATGGAATACTATGCAGCAGAAAGAAAGAAGGAGCTCCTACCATTCGCAACAGCATGGATGGAACTGGACAGCATGATGCTCAGGGAAATAAATCAGGCAATGAAAAAGAAATACCATATGATCTCACCTATAAGTGGAACCTAATCAACAAAATAAACAAGAAAAATATAACCTGCAATATTGAAATAAAAAACAAACTGACAGTAACCAGAGGGGAGGAAGGAAGGGAGTAACAGGGGAAAAGGAGGGGGAAGGGTCATCAAGGAACATGCATAAAAGACCCATCAGCAAAGCCAAATGAGGGAAGGATTGGGGGTGGGAGGTGGGGGTGGGTGGGGTTAGAGAAAGTGGTGACCAGAAAATGTTGACAAAAAAATAATAGAAAGGGGGAGGCTGAGAATAGTATAGGAAATTGAGAAGTCAAAGAACTGATATGTATAACCCATAAAAAAAAAATTATTTCGTTTGTTCCCAGAAATAGCTACAGGAAACTACTTTAATACAAAAAGTAAGCAAGTTACAGTTACTATAGTATATCTTCACCTTCAGAATTCCTTTGGGTAAAAAGATTCAAAACATTTACTTTTATGTAAAGCCACATTCTATCAATCACTTAAACATGGAGAACATAGCAATTATTAAGAGAAATGTTTATTATTTAAATTTTAATTTGCTATATCAATAAACTTATACTAAAAGATTTTACTAATGATTTCAAAGTTGCCTATTAGAAGTTCATAAGATGTTCAAAAGTTACTAATGTAACTCAAATGAAAAAAATGCAATAAATTCTAAAATTCATGTCAAAACACATATCTAATTATGTGCATAAAGCATATTTTATACTAAATCAGAATAATACGTATGTTCAAGATTGACTTTTTTAACTTTTTGAGTCAGTTATAAAGATCACTATTATTTTTGAAATCATTTAATGATTACCCTGGAGTCTAAGATGTCCAGTGTTTTCATTCTTTATTTTTTCTCTACCAAGTTTTAGAGACCCTTGTTTATCCCTGTTTGGTTCCCAAGCAGGACTAATGATGTGCTGAATTTAATTACTCATAACAACTTTCACTGAAACAAAGTTAGCCTTCTGAAAAGAGAATTTAATCTTCTATGAACTTCCTTCTATTCATTTGCCATCTAACTATACTTTAATTATCAGGTTTGTATGCTATTTCTGTATCTAATGGAGAAGATTATGAATGGTGATGGAAAGTGACATATTGATCGGTACATTAATTTTTAGTCTATCTAGTTCGTTCATTTCCAGACATCTATCTCTGGGTCTTTCTATAGTTTCCATGTGGAGATGGAGCCTGTTTTTGTTTGTTTGCTTGTTGTTTTAAGTTATATATGACAACCAATCGTAAACAAAGATGTTTTTACTAGAACCACACGTTAGTTTATAAAACTCCACGTTACATTGCATCAGCCTTTACCAGACTTGTTTTCCACAATTTTCCAATACAACTCATTGACCTGGTCCATTTATGGAGTTTCCTCACACTTATAATATATGCACATACACATAAAATGTAAGTGTATGTGATTTAGAAATCCACTGAATAGAGCAAATTTATTTTTAGAAGTATTAAGTTACATTTTAAAGTAATTTTACAAATATCTTTCATCCAACAAAGATATCTGACTTCTAAAATGTAATGTTTTCCCAAAACTTTCAAACTCTGGCCCCTTACACTGGGTTTTTCTTGTTTTTTCTGTTCCTTTTTTTTCTTTTCCACGTAATTAAATTTATTGGGTTCACATTAGTTAATAACATTATGAGTTTCAGTGTACATTTCTATACTGTATCATCTATATATAGCATTCTGTGCTCACTACCCAGAGTCTAGTCTCTTTCTGTTACCATATATTTGACCCCCTTGACCCTCTTCATCCTCCTCCCAGGTCCCTTTCCCTCTGGTAACCACCACACTGTTGTGTCTTGTTTGTTTTGTATGTTCATTTACTTCTTTCTGTTTGATATCCCACATGAGTTATATCATATTGTTCCTGTCCTTTTCCATCTGACTTAATTTCACTTAGTATACTTTCATGACCCAGCCATGTTGTCTCAAGTGACAGTATATCATTCTTCTTTATGGGTTAGTAGTATTCCATTGTATACATGTACCACACCTTCGCCCAATCATCTGTCAAAGGACAGTTAGGTTATTTCCAAGTCTTTGCTATTGTGAGTGATGCTGCAATAAACATAGGGATACTTACAGTTTTACAAACATGTGTTTTCAATTTTTTCAGGTAGATACCCAGAAGAGAGATTGCTAGGTGATATGATAGCTCCATTCTTACTTTTTTAGGAATCTCCATACTGTTTTCCATAGAGGCCATACAAATTCACATTTCCCCCAGCAGCTCTTACACTGGGCTTTTAACAACAGTTTAAGTTCAAGAAATGGGGACAAAAAACCCAGATTTAATTGATTCCTCATTCTTTATTATCAGCATAGTATATTATCATATTATCAGCATAGTATTTTAAGGAACTATAATGACAGAAGTTTACTCCTACATTTTACTCTTTTATTCTATCTAAGGGTATCTACATAAAATGTTTTTCATCATCATAAGCAGCCTATGATGGATACACATATTATTAAATAGACCTAATATTACTGAACTTATAATATACTCAGTAACATCACATTCAATTACTTAAATAAAGATTAAAAGAGAACGAATATACTATGAAGTAGAAACATTCATTACTTCCTATACTGTCAAAGAGTCTGTCCCAACTGCAAAATTAGTCATGATACACTCTTCAGATATTTCACTCTCTAGTCTATCCATTATAACTACAAAATTAAATATCACTTTACAGGAAACTATTTTAATGATTGCTTCTCATTATTAGAAAATAGCATAGGAAGAAAAGTCCTTTATTTAAAAAAAATAGTCTCTTTAAAAGGCATAATATCTGTCACGAGTTCCCTATTCTACTAGTCTCTAGGGGCGGCAGATGGATGGACCCGTTCCTGTGTGCAGGGGAGATCTAACAGAACTGACCGAGACTCTGATAAATCTTCTCGATAGTCCCATTAGTTTTGATGAAGTTCTTTGAGAAACTGAGAAGAGAAAAATGTCTTTGAAAAATGTCCCTATTCCACAGTGTGGGATTATCAGAGCCTTGATTTATTCCGTAAAAGGGAGTAGGTCGCAGAGGAAAATATTAACTTTTTTTCTTTAATATATTTATTAGCTGAGTGCAAACAGAGAAGCAAATACTTCATTGTAGATTGAAATTTTTAACAATTCTATTTATTAATTAGATTCTATTGAAATATTCACACGAAATATTAGTTTCCATCAGGAAGAAATTTATACCTTGCATTGTTACAAGCATTTCATTATAAAGAACATATTTTGTTTTAAAATTATTTTTTGGTAGTAAGCAGTAGATTGTAGGTTTCTGTGGAGTCCGGTTTGGAATCCAAGTTTTTTTACTTGGTAAATGTGTGATTTTGGAGATGCTTCTTAAATAATTTGTACTTCAATTTTCTTAGCACAAAGTGGGGGGAGGGAATAATAGATGATTTATGGGATTTCTGAGATAATTACTGTATTTTGCCATGTATGATATGCTCCCATATATAATATGCACCCACGTTTTTGGCCCAAAATGTCAGGGGGGAAAATCTTTTATTTTAAATTTTTAATTCAATTATTTATTTGTTTATATTTAGATACTTATTTTTTATTATAAAGGAATTTTGTCATTTTTAAACATACTATAGTGCAAAAAATTTTATGTAACAAAAATTACAACACACAAGAACAGATACAAGGCATCTCAGGCACTACCCATGAAAATGTACATCCTTATTTTTCCCTCAAACATTTGGGCAAAACGTGTGCATTACACATGGCAAAACACAGTAAATGAAATATTTTGTGTAAGGTTCTTGTTATTCTTGACAAATAATAATAGATAAATACTTTACTATTGTTGAAGTTTTTGTTATTGTTGTGCTGCTACTGTTAGTATGTCCAACCAATGTTCAAGTCACTTATCTTTCACTGAATGTCAACATGTAAGGCCAAAAAAAGTGTATTTTGAAGCGGTCCACCTAATAATATGCATTATGTTCCAGATTATTTGCGGGATCATTTTCCTCCTATCTGTAATTTAGCACACATTACAGAAGTTCCCTGTTGGCGAGAGGTGGACAACGGAGGAAGAGATTGGGCAATGCATGTTTCCTGTTTAAAAACTTCACCCAGGATATTGGAGGAAATTTGAGAAACTAAAGCAAGCAGAGTCACAGACATGTAAGCTTACAGGAACATCCATTTGCTTTCCCTGCTGATTAAGTAGAAGATTTATATCCTTGAAACTAAGATCACTATGAAAAAAAAAGGAGGTGAAAAAGGAATCAGAAAAGGAGATTGACTTGGTGAAGTGGGGACACTTTCTTTTATGCTTTGAGTTCACTTTAAACTGTTTCCCATTTGCAGGGTTTGGGTAAGTGTGCTTGGGTAGCAGTAAACCTCTGCAAAACAGAGCTGGATGGGCTTTGCCGTGCAACTCTGTACTGTTTATCACTTTGTCTTCTGAACTCCTCCACCTACCTCCCTCACACTCTGACTTGAAAACTTCAAGGGCACCTTTTGTTTCCTTCAAACATACCATGCGTGCACCCTGCGGTTGGCATCCCATATTTATTGGATCATTGTGTTTCCTTGCAATTGAATTCTTCTTAAGCTCTTGTGATTCCTACAGTGACAATCACATTAAATTAAACCATGATAATGTCAATATGTGCATTTTAAAGTGTCTTCCAGAACTAATATGCACAGCTCTGATTTTTACACCAAAGGAGTGATTTAGGTAACTAGTAGCTGTCATTCTGTCAGTGAAAGTGAAGAATGAATTGAAGAATGAATAAGTATTTCAATATATTTTAAATAATAAATTTCTGCTTATTTCACAAATACGTAGTCCTGCCTATATCCACAATAACCTTGGACAAGGGTTAGATGATGAATCTAAAAAAGAATACTAGGTATCATTAAGTAATGGGACTAAAATTGAACCTTATAAGGAGAAATATAATAATACTTCAAATACAGGCCCTAAAGATATAAGGTCTATGCGAAGCATGAAGAATGGACTATGGAGGGATTTAAGAAATATAAAACAGGAATGGAAACAAAATGGATGTCTGATAACCTAAGTCATTGGTTCTGAATCCTATCTGAAATTATAAGAAATACCTGGGGAACTTATTAAAAATACTGATTCCCAAGTCCCAACCTCTAAAGATTTGGTTATGAGATCTGGAAATAAGTATTTTTAGCCATATCCCTGGTGGAATGATACAGTTCCTTCCACACTGGTCCTTGGACAATCATTTGGAACTCAGTAACTTGGAAGAAAGATCAGTGAAGCGATATATTTAAAAACTGGAGTTTTTTTAGCTTTATAGTTTGAAGGCATTTATTATAAAAGAGTCTGTTTGGGACTGTTAATTTGGATGTAATTTTCATTTACTTATTTATATGATAAATATTTATATAACATATTCATCTGTATATAATAACTATATATTATATATGTATTTAATTATATAACAGCTATGTATTATATTTAACAAGTTATAAATAACAGTATTAATAGCTTTAAAGGGAAACAACTTTATATATTTTTGCAAACACATAATTCAAATCAAAAGGAAATATAATTTCAAAGGAAAAGATACTTTTCAAAGGAACAAATCCATCTAAGCCTAATTTGATCTCAATGTCAAGGGGCAAAGTATTTATAATACTCAAGTTTTAATAATACTGCCAATATATGTATATATTACACTGAAATATTCCAAAGAGCATCAAAACTTATTCTAAAATATTCTTCCTGAAAATTGTTTTCCTAAGTTTTTAACAGTAAAAAGAGTTGTTCTACAAATATTTTTATAGCATTGGTATCTAAGACCAAAGTTACAATACTTTATAATATCAATACAATGTTACTACTGGAATACTGTGCAGACATCAAAATAATAGTAAAAGTGTGACTTTTGGAATTCTTTAAGGTATAATTTTGAATTAAAAATATCAAACAATTTTTACACATCAAGATTATAAATCTGTAACTACATATATGTATAAGCATATATTTCTAAATTAAAAGAGTTAAAACAGTAATCATGGTAAAATAGTGGGATTATGAGAAATTTATAAAATATTTAACATGTGATATATTTTTATTTAATTTATCAACTTAAAAAGGTGTTAATGAATTTTTAAATTTCTGAATAGAGAGAAACACTATATTAATTTGGCTTAGAAATAATTTCTGGTGTATTATCATTTTTGGCATAATTGAAAACATTCATTACTCTCCTTCTGACTTTCCTGAGCAGCTGGGAGCATGGAATATACAGAAGGAGGAATAAATAACTTCCATTCACTCATTCAGCAAAAAGATACAATACTATGTTCAGGCTATGCAGTAGAATTTGAATAAGCACTTTCACGTGTGCATGCAGGTGACATACGCTTTTGTTCCTCATTTTGGCTAGTGATGAACAGTACTTTGGGTGACAGGCACCAGGATCCAGTCAACTCCGAGTCCTGAGTGCTATGGTTAACATTTTTATTCAGGTATCCTTCCTAACATGCATAATAGCCAATTTAAGAGTAGTAGGATGGTCATGAGTGTATCATCTTTGTACCATTAAAAACAAAGAAGACAATTATATCACTGCTTTGAAAAACACTGGTATATGGAAAATGGTATGGTCTTCTGTGATTAGGCACAAAGAGAAGGCTTCTAATTGGAGCTTATTTCACCATTCATATTAGCATTCATTACAAAATGCAAATATATTATTAAGTATATACTGTAAAAGTACAAATAAAATAAATAGATTTTATTAAAGGAAGAATAATTCCTGGTCACCATTGGATATGATATGTAGATTTTGGCATAAGAGAATAAAACAAAACCATAATAATATGCAGCAAAATAATGAAAGTTCTCAGCAAATCCTTTGTTTCTATTTACACTGTTCATAGCAGTTAAAATTGCTAAAGCCTATTCAAAGTTGCTGGAAAGTAAAAAACGCTATAACCAATTGTGGGATTTTTAAGTACTACCTACCCACTGGGAAAAGAGCTGTATTACATTTCTTTCCTGTGTAAACAGTTTAAAGAAAAAAAAATATATCAGTTAGTGCACAATCTATAAAACTGTTAGTTTATTTTTTTGTGGGGGAGAGGAGGGTGTGTAATTACATACTGTTTTGTATTAAACTGTTATCCAGGAAATATGATAACTCTCTGCTTCCAATGCTTGCAACCAACTCTGGTTCCTTTAAGACATTTGGCTACTAGATAAGTTTTATTTAGATATCTCATTGATATTCCTGAGTCAGTATGTTCCAAGCATTTTTTTGAGGTATCTCCATACTGCTTTCCACAGTGGCTGTACCAGTCTGCATTCCCACCAACGGTACTAAAAAGCTCCTCTTTCTCCACATCCTCACCAGCACTTGTTTGTTGATTTATTGATGATAGTCATTCTGACAGGTGTGAGATGGTACCTCATTTTGGCTTTAATTTGCATCTCTCTGATGCTTAGTGACATTGAGCATCTTCTCATATGTGTATTGACCAACAGTATGTCCTCTTTGGAGAAGTGTCTCTTCAGGTCTTATGTTCATATTTTAATTGGGTTGTTGGTATTTTTGGTGTTGATTTTTTTTATTTTATTTATTTATTTTTAGACAGAGGGGAAGGGAAGGAGAAAGTGAGGGAGAGAAACATCAATGTGTGGTTGCCCCTCATGCACCCCCTGCTGGGGACCTGGCCCACAACCCAGGCATGTGCCCCGACTAGGAAGCGAACTGGCAGCCCTTTGGTTCACAGGCCGGCGTTCAATCCACTGAGCAACACCAGCCAGGGCGATTTTTTTACGTTTTTTATAAATTTTGGATATTAACCCCTAAGCAGGTGTATTGCAAATATGGTCTCTCACTCTATGAGTTGTCTTTTTATTATTTCAATGGTCTCCTTTGCTGTGCAAAAACTTTTTATCTTGACACTGTCCCATTTGTTTTTTTCTTTGTTTCCTTTGTCTGGGGAGATATATCTGATACAATATTGCTACAAGCTATGTCCAGGATTTTGCTGCTTATGTTTTCTTCTAAGGTTAAGGTTTCAGGTGTAACATTTATGTCTTTAATCCATTTTGAATTTATTCTTGTGTGTGGTATAAGAATGTGGTCTAGTTTCATTTTTATGCACATATCTGTTCAATTTTCCCAACACCATTTATTGAATAAATTATCTTTAGCCCATTGTATGTGTTTGCTTCCTCTGTTGAATATTAATTGGCTCTTCCTTTTGATCCAGTGATCCTACTTCTGGGGATATATCCAGAGGAAACCGAAACACTAATTTAAAAGAACTTAAGCACCCCTATGCTTATTGCAGTGTTATGTACAGTCATCAAGATACGGAAGCAGCTGAAGTGTCCATCAGTAGATGAGTGAATAATACAACTATAGGACATTTACACAATGGAATACTACTCAGCTATAAAAAAGAAGAAAGTTTTACCCATTGGGACAGTATGGACGGACCTGGGGAATATTATGCTAAGTGATATAAGCCAATGAGAGAAAGACAAATACCATATGATTTCACTCTATATGGGGAATCTAATGAACAAACTGAACTAAAAGCAAAACAGACAGACTCATAGATAAAGAACAGGTAGGGTAGGTAGGGGGTGGAGAATTTGAGCAAAAAGGAAAAAGAATTCATGGACATGGACAACAGTGTGGTGGTTGCAGGTGGAGGCGAGTATAAGGGTACTAAATGGAAATGGAAAAATACAGTAAAAATCAATGAAAAAGATACTTTATTTAAAAAATTAAAAATCTGATGAAGATCATTTCCCATTTCTGGGTCTGTCTTTTCTAATCTCAAAAATAAGGGTAATAAACCTGGCCTTATTTACATAACAGGACTGCCAAAAGAATGAAATAAAATGTATATTTCTAAAAATAAAAATTGGGGAAAACATAAAATGCTACATGACTCTAAGTAGTATAGCTGTTATTCCCCTTCCCTCAGTTCTACATTTTACTTACAAATGTTGAAAGGGAAAAAGAAACTCCAAGAATCAAAAAACCTATGCTGTGTGGAATCTCAAACATCATTTTGTGATGTCTCTAAGTGGTCCTACGGTTTGCTCATTTCCAGATTTGCCTCCACCTCCACATTTTATTCAGAGTACCAGTGCTGCTGTACACTTATTTCCAGTGTGAGGGGTACAGAAGATGCTAGGTTAAGCCTGTGCATCCAACTAGTCTTAAGTCTTCATGTCACATAATGCATGCAGCCCATAATGTGAAGGCCTTCTCTGTCCGTTCTCTGGGACACTCAGTTTGGGAGGATGTGAGTCCTGAATAAACCCTGCAGTCAAACTGGGATTTCAAGGACACCTCTGGGTCACAACTGGAAGAATTTATAGTGTGCGTTGAACTTGTTTTAGTTTGGGTCTTCAACTACAGTCCAAACAAAATCTTCTGTCCTTTCCCCCATCCATCAATCCCTCCTTCTCCGTCCTGCAAACCACCTCTCTTACTTTCATTGCAGCTGTCCAAAGCAACCTGCACACCTGGACTCATCCTGAGGTAAATCTCCTTCACACTCGACATGCGGCGATCAGATCTAGTCAACTCCCAGATTCTTACATAGCTTCTTATATGAATTTCCTCTCTACCCATGTGACAGTATCATCCCTTGCCTATCTGCCTTTTTAATTCAGCCAATGCTGCATTGTCACAATGTGCCTAAATCACTTCTGAAGAGTGCCACTACCTAACCCATTGTCTTATAGGCAGGTCAGAGCCCATCTCTCAACATGGCATCTCAAACTTTGGTGTCCTTCTTGATCACCAAGACTGCTTGTTAAGACACAGGCTGCTGATCTCAAAATGTATGAATCGGATCTGGGGCTGGGCCCTATAACCTTCTTTTCTAACAAGTTCTTGTATGAGAATGATACTACTGGTCCTGGAAATATACTTTGAGAAACACAGTTCCCATACACTTCTAAACTTGTCTTTCAGGATTTCGGAGCTGTCCATAATTTGAGGCCATCTTACTTATTTCATTAAACTTAACAAATACTTCTCTATTAGATGAAGGTGGATTTATAGTGAAGTTAACACATCAGCTTCAAGGCTCCTCATTTGCATAGGCCTGCATGAAGGCCTTGTAATTAATTGGTATTACTTTCTCTAAAGAGAGCCCTAAAAATATTTAAGTGGCACAAAGCCTGGATTTTCCCCTGCTGCTAGAATCTAGGTTTTTCATTGATTTATGGACATGTTAAACTTTTTTTCATTTATGTTACCTGTCTGATCTGTTTTCCTTTCTTAGTAAGTTCTTCAGCCTTCGCTGTACACTTGCTTCTCTCCCACAGCAAATTCAACTGTCAATTGTTTTTTTGTGTGTTGCTACTAGTTCTTTGTATGTGTTTCTCCCTAAAGAGAATGGATGCAAAATCCTTTTGGGAGGTTTGGGTTTTACTTTGCCAACCTACATATCTTTCGATTAACTAATTAATGCTAAGAAAATGTGAGGAGTAAGTTAATCAGGTTAATTAACTATTACAATAGAAGTGGATTTTTATGGAAGACTTACTAACTAGCAGGTCTTGTACTATGAGCTCTAAACATATTATTTCATCTAAGCTTAGATTTTCCCTAAAATAAGCTATCTTTATTGCAATAATTGCTGTTTTAAGATAAAACTGAGGTACCCTATGGATTCAAAAAAATTTTACGTACATTTTGATATTTATCATAATATTTATGTAACGTAGAGTGAAGTTGCCTAATACAATTCCGTATATCAATATAAAACTAAGAAATAGGAAGTTAAGACGTGCACGACATGTTAGAAAAAGCAACTTCTGACTTTACTTAATATACTGCCACAGTTTTTCTTCATATATCATGTTATTGCTTCTTTTTTAATCATGATGTTATTAGCATCAACTCTATGATGAAATGATGACAAATTTATATATACAGAGCTGTCATCCACAATAACTACTAGACACGTTATATCAATATAACCAAGAAGTAACAGACAAATCTGTATTCGTAGCTTACATTTATAGTCAAAAACTAAATAGACCAGAATATTATTAAAAGATTTAATCCAGAACTTCATTATTTATTAAATACTTCAAAGAATAAGGATGCTAAAATAATTACTAGATTTCTAAAACAAAGATGATGAAATATAGAACAGATGGGAGTTTTACTAAAAATAATTTTCTTTAGGTATCTGTTAAATCAATACCTGAGAGGTGGTTTTACTTCTAAGGTGTATTTTTGGTGTGCCAATAATTAAATGCCTTGTGTACAGCACCAATCTGTCAGTTACACCAGAGATTGTTTCCATATAAAACATTATTAGACCTTTGTAATAAGATCTGAGGCACTTCGTTTTCAATGAGAGATGCCTCTAAGACTCACAAAGTAAATGTACAGAGAAAAATAGTGTCAATAGATTAAAAAACTTACTTAAAGCCATGCCTAATGGTTAGAAAGCTGAATGTTAGATGCTCTTTAAAATCTTTTGCTCTTGATAGAGGTGTTCACAGTTAGAATCTTTCTTCCTTGAAAGCATGGCCAGGTGGCTACTAACATCAGCAACACTGTACTCCAAAATCGTGAAGGACCCATCTTCTAATTCATCTATCTGTTGCTCAGCAAAAGCAGCACAGAAATTCTTCTTTACAGTTTTATACAGAGAACAAGTTTCAGTTAAATTATCACTTAAACCATGAAAGTAAAAATAAATGCAGAACCTTCTTTTAGGTAGAGCATTCTATGCTGAGAATTAAATTTCCTTCCTCCCTCCCTTTCTTCACTCCTTCCTTCCTCCCTCCCTCCTTCCCTCCCTCCCTCTGTCCCTTCTTCCCTTCCTTTATTTCTTTTCTTCCCTCTTTCTATTTTTGCAGTTTTGAAATAACTCTGTTGCTTACAAATTTTGAAGTACTAAATCTTGAAATAATTGATGACAGATTTTTGAATAGTGGTTCCACTGTTAATTGTTGAACAGAATATTACGCCACAAAAATTACATAAATTAATCCTTTTATAAAGTTATAAAATAAATTATTAGTCAATATAAATGTTAGCAAATTAAAATTGAAAGCCATCGACAAGGAGTAATTTATGTATAGCATGTTATATAGCATCCATATTTAGAGCTCTAGAGCTCGATAAGTCTGATCTCTCTAATAGTATTTTTAATAATAGTTGCATTAGTGATGGCAATGAGATTTAGTGAAACTTTGTCTATAGTCACATCAGCAAAACAATGTTTGAATATGTAGTATTATGTCTGTGTACATGTGCAGGTGTGCATTAGAGAGAAAAAGAGAGAAAGAATGAGACCAAACCTAGCAATCAGGTTTCCTGTAATGAGTTACATTCTTTTTCAAGGTACAACAAGCAAGTTATTACCAACAGCATTTAATTACTTTTTAAAAAATTCATCGTTGATGCAAGAAGGAAAGAAAAAGCAAAACAAACCGAAGGACCTTAAGATTTCTCCTACTGAATGAACACTGATAAGAAAATTCTGAATCATTGTTTTACCCATTTTATACTATTCATGGGCTAACGAACAGGAAGAGTACAAAGAAATTGAATGGTTAGTGAATCACATTGTTTTCTACCTCATGAACAGCAGAGACAGCCTCTGATTCATCCAGCTCCAACTCCCATAATCGTGATGGTTCCTACACTCCCTTCCTCCAACTAAACCAAGCGGTTAACACTAAAACACTCAATAACAGACACGTATTTCCTTTTATATGTAAAAACATTAAAGAGTCACACTGTTGAGAAAATTTTAAAGTGTCATTATATCATGAAAAGCCTAGAAGATCAATTTTAAAAGACCTAAGTGTAAATTGGTTGGTTCTGGAAATCGTGGCAAAAAGAACATACTTCTACAGAAGATAATTCCTCACAGTTACTAGGTGAAGTCACTCTATTCATTTAAGACCCAGACAATATGTCAAAGTGTGTGTATATGTGTCTGTATGTATAATTGAGTGTGTGCCATAAAACTGTGGCATAACAACATTATAGCAATGATAATACAAGTATTCATATTTATTGATAGCATTTCCATGTTTAGAAAAGTGATATGGCTTATTAATTGGAATAATCAATACTATTAAAATGTCTACACTACCAAAGCAATCTACAGATTCAACATAATCTCCATCAAAATTCTAAGGGCTGTTTCGCAGAACTAGAATAAATAATTCCAAAATGTGTATGGAACTACAAAAGATCTAAAAGAGCCAAAGCAATCTTGAGAACAAAGAACAAGGCTGGAGGTACTATGTTCTCTGACTTCAAATGTTACCACTAAACTATAATAATAAAAAAGTAAGGTATTGTCACAAAAATAGACACACAGGTCAAGGTGAAAGAATTAAAGTCACAGAAATAAACCCACTCACACATAAGCAATTAATTTATGACAAAGGAGAGGAGCCAAGAATACACAAAGGAGAAAGGACAGTTTTTTCTGTAAAGGGTGTTGGAAAGCTAGGCAGCCGCATTCAAAAGCATGACGCAATATCACTGTCTTATACAATGCACCAAAATTAACTCGAAGTGGTTTAAAGACTTAAATGGAAGACCTGAAACCATGAAGTTCCTAGAAGAAAAAATAGGCGCTAAGTTCCTTCCAGTGAGACTTAGTGATGTTTTTTGTGGATCTTACTCCAAAGGCTAGAGGGACAACGGTAAAAATAAAGAAATGGGGCTATATCGAAATATGAAGTTTCTGCAATAGTGAAGGAAGCCATCATCAAAATCAAAAAGTAACCTTCTGAATGAGAGAAGATATTTGCAAACCATACATCTGATAAGGGGTTAATGTTCAAAATGTCAAAAGAACTAATACAAATTAACCTCAGCAACAAAAATCCCCAAACAACCTAATTAAATAATGGACAGAACATCTGAACAGACATTTTTACAAAAAAAAAGACATATAGATAGCCAATAGGCACAGGAAAAGATGTTTAACATCACTAATTTTGAGGGAAATTAAAAATAAAATCATAATGAGATATTACCTCACACTTGTTAGAATGGCTGTTACCAAAAAGACAAGAAATAACAACTGTTGGAGGGGATCCGGAAAAAAGGGAACTCTCAAACCCTGTTATCGGGGCTGTAAACTGATTTAGCCACTATGAAAAACAGTATGGAAATTCCTCAAAAAAATTAATACTACAACTACCATATGATCCAGCTATTTATTTTCTTGGTATTTATTCAAAAATATGAAAGTAATAATTTTAAAAGATATGTGCATCCTGTGGTTATTGCAGCATTATTTAAGTAGTCAAGATATGGAAACGGCTTAAGTGTCCACCAATAAAAGAATGGTTAAAAAAAGATGTGGTATAAGCAGACAATGGCATACTACTCAGCCATAGAAAAGAAAAATATGGTGTTATTTGTGACAACATAATTGGACATTGAAGGTGAAATGTTAAGTGAGAGAGGTCTGAAGAGAAAAAAAGTACTCTATGACTTCACTGATATGTGAATTTTTTTAAAGAAGCAAATTATAACAAAAACAAACTCACGGATACAGAGAACAGACCAATGGGTACCAAAGAGGAAGAGGATTGGAGGGTTGAGAAAAAAGGGCGAGGAGGTCAATTGCATGGTTATAAGTAGCAACTAGACATTGGGAAGTGATCACTTTGCACTGTAGAGATGTCAAATACAGATGCCCTATGTCTGAAAAATTTTTTTAAAGAGTGATACATGGTAAATATAAAAAGTTTAGCATATCTAGGTGGATGTATTAGAACATGAGGAAAACACCATTTATTTATTTTTTTAAATTTATTTATTTATTTATAGAGAGAGGGGAAAGGAGGGAGAGAGAGTGGGAGAGAAACATCAATGTGTGGTTGCCTCTCATCCACCCCCTCTTGGGGACCTGGCCCTCTGATGCCTCCCCTATTGGGGATGTGCCCTGACTAGGATGCAAACTGGCGAACCTTTGGTTCACTGGCTGGCACTCAATCCACTGAGTCACGCCAGCCAGGTCAAAAACACCGTTTAGAAATAACCAATACAAAAATCACATTGTAGTTTCCCAGGAATTTTCCTGAACATATGTTTGTTTATTATGCAATATACAGACACACACGTTCTCACACATATTTCTCTCTCCTAAAATATGGATCATTCTTTTGAATCCTACCTTTGGTTTAGTTATCTTTATAAGTATTTTTAATGTATCAGTAAACATTAATAAAAAATCATAATGTCATCCTATGGATGTACCATGTATTTAACTACATATCTATTTGTGATAAACTCAACACGTAATTCCTTCTCCACATCTCTGATTCATTTTCATTGATATACACTCCTGGAAGTAAATCTAGGTGTTAATTTTAAGATGCTGTAATTACAACATAATTGTATCACTGAAAGCCACTCTTAATGACATAACCTATGATTTGTGTATAGACGGGGTCTGTTTACTTATCATTCTTCAGATACTAGACTCACTCGTCCTTGACTGGTTGTCCTTGGATGAGTTTAACCAGAGTTGACACACAACAGAAGCACTGGGGGTTAAATAAGAGAAATAAAGTGCTCGGCATAAAACCAATTTTGAATTGGAGAAACAAGTTTAGCATGTGGCTATCTGCCATAACTGAAAAAAGCTAGGGAAGCTGGGAGATTCCATGAAAGGCCATAGGGTGGGAGACAGGCACTGCGAGGGCAAGTGCCGTCATTGTGCACTGGGCCCACATTCTCGGGGCCCCATGGGCTTGTTCTCATCCTCAGTGCTCTTGCCTCACACCCAATATCAACTCTGTCTGTTTGCTCCTGTTCAAATTTAAAACCAGTCAGAACTGAACAACTTTGAATCTAGGCAGTTCATTTGTCCCTACTAAAGGAAAGGTTACTTTCTACAACTCCCAACACATACAAGTATATCTTGTTAGAATGCTATCCCCAGACAGCTGTTCTGGGCCTGCTTAATAAGTAAGATTGTCTTATATTAACGTCCTTTGTATTTTCTTAAAAAATGGTTTATAGAAATGAGAACCGTCACAGGAAGGTCACGCATAATGCCATGCTAACCCTTTAATGCCTGTTTCCTTGGGAAATATCCTTTCTGGGTTGATTGTATGTGTCCTCTAGAACTTCCATTCCATTGCTAAGAACAAGCAGATATCCTTCATCTTTTTCCCCAGAGCATTCTATCTAATGCTCCACTCACCCCAAGTCTGGATTTTCTTTGATAATAGCACTGCTTTTCTCTTGGCACTGCCAGGCACACTTAATCACATCTACTTTGATTTCTTTCCCATTTTCTTTAACAAAGTTCTGAGTTATAACCACGCTACTCAAAATACCTCCCTCCATACCACCTGCTCCCCTCCCACACACAACCAACCCTTCAGCCGGTGACTTATTTCTGTGCCACTACTAGCTGACCATCTCTACAGTCTCTTGGAAAGAAGTGGCTCAATAGGTTTTGATCTGTATTTTTGATCTTATACTCTCCTACTTCTTGCAGCTTTACTCTAAGAAAGCTATATTCCCCTTGTAAATTTCCACTGTCTCCATCCACCATTTATTTTCTTGAAAATGCATTAAAATATCTCTCATAGTGAAAGATTTCTGTTGAGTCTAGTTCCTCTTCAAGAAGCAGTCTCAACTCTTCTTAGCTACCAAACTTCTTGAATTAATTGCCTAACTTTATATTATTTTTACCATACTAGAACCATTACCTTCCACAGAAAATTAGTAATTGTCAATTCCAAAGATAAATTTTACAAAGCAAGTTTTGATCTCAATCATGTTTCCTTGATATAAGTAAAGCATTTAAAAATAAAATGCTCTTTATTTGTTCAGATTTTCTTTCAGAGCTTCCAAGGTAGTATTCACTTCTGGCTGTTCATTTACAACTTTCTTCTGCTGTCTACATCAGCACCTCTCTTAATCCCTAAAATGTTATTTGGATTCAATCTGCACCCTCACACATTCTCTCTACCCCTACTCCCCTTGGACAGGCACACTGGTCTCCATGGCTCTACTGCCATCTAAACACAGGTAACTATCAAAATTGCAGATGTTTGAATGAATAGTAAAAAGATAGCCTGAATTTTAAGATTAGAATGTGAGATGAAGAATATGAAATTTAATTTATAAAAACTATACTTTGTTATTCTTTAATTTACCCTTCCTTCTCCTCTTAACTTTTGATGTTTAGCTAATGGTATTACTACCTACCCAGTTACTCAACTTGGAAATCATCAAATCTCATTGGGTTTATCTTGCCCTGTTGCTGTATGTCTCCACAACTCATTTCTAATCTGCTTTTTCTCATCATCATTACAATTACCTTTATAAATACATAGGACAGATTAAATACATTGATCAGATTCAGGAGATTGAAAAACTTTAATAGTCCTGTTACAGGATTCAATCTATATCTTCTATTGAAGTCCTTTACATTTTGGCCCCAAACCCCTTTTCTAATCTCTGTTCCTGCATCATTGATTGTTCTCTTTATCCCACCCAGGCAGAGTGAATCTCTATTTCATCTAGGCTCCCACAGCTCACTGTTCATGCCAACAGTTATAGCTCCCAACTCCTCTGTCTTATTCAGTTCTTAGCAAGTCTGTCCTCCCTGTCAGATTACAAATTCCTGAAAGGTAGCAGCCAATTTATTCATCCCTATAATGCCCACACTAGCACAATTCCTGGTAAATATATAGGGTTCAGTAAATATTTTAAAAATTAATTTCAATAATTAAAGTCACTCTGATATCTGTAAGAATAAGCTACCTTTAGATGAGGTTAATTCAATAGGATAACATGTTTTCGTGTAGCTTACATTTACTAAAATTTTGTGCATGTCCTTTCTTCAGAAGAACTCCAGAAGTTTTCTTGAGCATTGGCATGACATCTTATAATACTCCACATGAATTAAGTGAAAAGTATGAATATTTCTCCACAGTATAGATAAAGAAAATAAGACTAATAGAGGTTAAGTTACTCATCATTGTCATGAAGCCAATAGGTGATACAGTAAGGATTAAAAACACTTACTTTGAATTTCCATCCATTAACGTATTCACTCCATGAAGCATTCATTCAATAGTAACTCTCCATCTCTTTATGAGGACAAATGAGATAATGTCTGTAAGACAATTTGAGCTACTCAGGAAAAGCAGGCTATATAATTTAAGAGATGAATCTGATAAATTGAATTCACAAATAAGTGAATTGGCTCAAAGCCTCTAGAGAGAGGAAGTTATTGTGTCATTTTCCCAATCATCTTGCCAATTTACCTCAAGCTTTACAGTCATGCAAGTCTTCTATAGAGCTCAGCAAATGAACTTCTTGAAAATGAGTTTTGGTCTCAACTCAGTAAATTTTATTTGTACTTTACCCATATTCTCTCCAATAGTTCACTGACCCATTAAATCACCAAAGCTACTTCTCATCAAAATCAGAATATAAGCATATTTGACTTTTTTCTTGGCTAATATTTTAACAATAGTCTCATATAACAATATTGATTTGATATAAAAGCATTTTATCTTTTATATTACTACATTTACCTGTAGGTTCTACATGAAGATTCACCATATAAGCCTTCAGAAGTGTACTTCTCGCATTGCAGGCTTTTTCAAT
Source organism: Mormoops blainvillei (assembly GCA_004026545.1). Lineage (NCBI taxonomy): Eukaryota > Metazoa > Chordata > Mammalia > Chiroptera > Mormoopidae > Mormoops > Mormoops blainvillei. Next base: position 33,083 of record PVJD01008341.1, on the reverse strand, counting down.
AATAGCACCTACTACAGAGGACCCAAGGGCACCCATTAAGTGCTCAATGATATTTTCTACGAGACATTTTTTTGTCCTCTGAGAGCATTTCTAGCACTCTCAGAAGGGCAATACAATCAGTGCAACCTCCGATGGTTCCGCGTTTAACAATGTGAACACTGTGGAAACAGCCACAGTGTGCGAAAAAGCTGCTGGAGCATGGGCTCGTGTGACTCACACGCAGCCAGACAGGGCTGGCCACAGCCCGTCTTTTTCACTGTTTAGAAAAATAGCGTGATTTCATTTAGGGTAGAACTGTGATCTGCTGAACAGAAATAGCATAGAATTCAATTTGATTTCATAAGTAAACCCTGCTCTAAGAAAAGTGGTTCTGTATAAACCAAAAATGCAATTTAAGCCACACAAAACATTTTAGATATCTGAACGTTCATTCAGTTTTACTATAAATGAAGTTTCATTTTAAGTGAATTATGCTGTCACTTCTGGGAATCTAAATAAATCTTGCTTTCTAAACAATTTATAGACACTGATATCCCCTTACAGTTTAAAAAATGTCCCTGTTTACAAAGATAAGCAGATGGGTACCAGCAGATGGGCACCATGAGGGGAAAAAGGAATGGTGCCCACCTGTTACTGTGGATGAGCCCATGATCCCAGGTTTACTGAGAAAATGGTTCTATTTTTACATTTGTTTCACTGATGATGGAGCAACAGAATAAATTATAGTTAAAACAATTTTACTATTTCAGCATTTTTAAAACTTAAACATACACCCAATATAAAATAATGGCTGTTTTTTTACAACTATCTACAACATAAAAATTATAAATGTTCAGAAATTTAAGAAAATTACTGCTATAAACAGTCTATGCATAATTAAAAGTATAGTGCACATAAATTTATCAGCAGTGGTAAGGACAAAAATGGTAAAAGTGTTTGCTGTGCACAGGAAGAACCACAAATCGAATAATCTCAGACTGATACTTCAGAAAGTACATATTAATTTAGAATTAATGCTGTAGGTGACAGAAAACAACAACTTTAAAGACCCACAGATACACAATTCAGATGGATTTCAGAGTCAAGATTTGCATACAGATAGTTTTATATCTACCTTTATTTTTACTAATAATCCAATTCTGTTGTTATGCAGTTTATTTTTTTTACAAGTTTTTGTTTGATCTGAAGCAACTCATCTATTACTAATATGCAATGTGTCCTCATGTGTTACTATTCTTTTGACATTGCTTTTGTAATAACCAAAATGGCTTGCAAATACATTCAGCAAATATTGACTAATTGTTGATTATGTGCAAATTATGTTTGGAATAAGAAAAGTTACGTTAGGTAAATAGTATCATCAGGTTCTAAATGAACTTGCAATTTAGTTAGAAAAAGAGTCATAAATGGGTAAAATTAATTAAAAATGAAATATGCATATTGCATTTCAAAAGAAACATAAAGAAGCAAAATACATTATGCAAGATACAAATAAATGGCATGTCCTAGTAATGAGTTACTGATTAAGTTGAATATATTCTCCCATAAGATTCCCAAAAAGAACCAATACACTAGGAGCTATCCTATCTCAAAAATGGCAAATATATGTCCCTGGGGCCCCTCTGATTGATTGGGTGGGTTTCAGAAGTATTGTGCTCTTCAATCATACCCAGGTTTAGCTACAATAAGTACTTGATCTGTTATCACTGTGCCCATGGATCCAAGGGTGGCAGGTGGCACTCACAGCTGTCTTCTGCCTCCTCCTTTCTCTCATTCTCTGTGTAGTCACGCTGCCTGCATTGTCTTCTCTCCTGAACACCTCAGCTCTTTCACATCCCTCAGCTAAGTGTTGCGATGCCCCACCACATTCTAGTCTGTCTGCCTCTAAATTTAATCATGCGTGCTGATACTAAAATAGTATTTCTGAAATTTAAATATGACCATGTACCCGACCCAAAGTCAAAATCATAAGTTGAATTTGAACTTAACTTATTTGGCAAGTAAGACCATTTCTGATCTCGTGATTTCATAACTACCCCGTCTCATAACAGCCATGGTCGCTGGACCTGCCAGGCTCTCGCTTTCCCCTGGAGCAGTACAAGGCTAATTACAGCTCTTTGAATCGCCCCGGGATGCATGTCATTTTTTCCTCACGTGTTTTTTCCTCTTCTTAAATCCTCCTCCCCTCAAAGTTCACAGAAGAATCTTCCCCTTTCGAAAATACCAGTTCAAATAAAAAGTTGCCTGTGAGGTTCTCCCCAACACCTTCAGACACTAGCTCTTTTTTAGTTTGTTTAACTGTCGATGTGTTTCCATTGCAATGATTACTTTTTGTGGATCTCCCAAAAGATTACAAACTCTTGAGGGAAGGCATGTATTCTTTCACTGATGTGTTCCAGGGCCTGAAAAATCACGCTGGCCATAGTAAATATTCAGGAAATGCTTAAGCAGAGGAAGGGTAGTCTCAACCTTAGACAGACGCAGTAGGGGGTGAGGGGTAATGTCGGAGAAGCCAGAGATGGGGATAATCTGGAAGAAGGGGATACTCTGGATGGGGATAATGAGTGAGGAAGCTACAAGTGATTCCTGGACGGGATAAAGCAAAACCAGGTGCACTCCAGGGGCAATGAGCTCATAAGACATTTGACTGGGAGAGAAGTGTCTGAATGGGGTGTCATAGCTGGAGAAGGTGGCTTTTAGGTAATTTGTTTTATTAGACACGCTATCAATCATTTACAAGCTTTTTAAAAATTTAGCTATAAAAAATGTTCTATGTTTGAGTGACTTAATGCTTTTTATACATTTTGTGCAAACAAGTCTTTAATTTTCCACTATATTCTATTTTCCAGAATGTACAGGTATTGTTACATTTTTCTTTTTTTAGTATCTGCGTGGTGTATGTTTCTTTTTTCTAAAAGTCGAGTACTTCTTACAGGCAGAATCCATCTGTAAAAAAAAAAATCATACAGAAAAACAACAACAATAAAGCTTTTATTTGGTTGGGTGACACTCACTTATCCCAGCTTGACTATGGCACATCATGTGTGACTAATGCCAATGCATCCAACCACCTGCCTTCTCGCCACCAGCCACTGACAAGCTGCAGTTAAAGAGAAGCTGAAGTACATTGACAGACAAAATTATTTTAGGATTCACAACCAAAGTAAAGCTTTGTTGAATCCATAGCAACCCAAGCCATATCCATATCTGTCTGGATTACTAAGCAGGCAAAATATCTGTCACAAGGGTTGAAACCCTGAAAAAAGTATGCCCACATTAGGAGATGAAATGCAGACATTCCTTTCTTCCCAAACAAAATGCAGAGCAACAATAAAAATCAGAAACAGACTGTCCATCAAGAAAGCAGCTGGAAAAATAAAAACAGTAAAATGGGATGGGCATGTTGCTTTTATATACTAGCCAAATCCCCACAGGAAAAAACACCATGTAGATTTCAGTCAATAAACAAGTATCTGACAAGGGGTCAAATGCATCACTCCAGACTGTTATAATATATATGTATGCAGAGTTATGAGGATAGACTCATCATAACACCAGTAACAATGTGTTTGGTTTTAACTACATTATGTGTCTGTCATCTGTTAACCTAAATCACATGGGACTATGGAATATTTTTACTCATTGTATGAAATGCTTTGAGCCTACAAAATATGAATATATGAGATTTCTATCAGTAGTTAAAACATCAGTGAAATTAAATATGAGAAAACGGAGGTAAAACTAAAGACAATTCAAACAAATTATACAATTAAATGTAAATGTCTTCATTATATAAATATCTACGCCTCATAACTTGGCATTTCTATCCTCTATTTTTCTTTGTCTATGTAAAATTTAAAAAACAGTCCTTTTCCAAAGTTTCAGACTCCTTTTAGTTTCTTGCCATCCAGTACATAACTCATTTCTGTGTTACCCAATGCAGACCTAGCCAAGCTTCAAACTCATGAAGCAAAGTGACAACTTGTTATATTATATTGTTAATACAGTAAGTTCTAACTTAATGTCATCAATAGTTTCTGTGACTTTAAGTGAAATGACTTATAACAAAATCAGTTTTACCACAGGATAATTCATATAACCAAGAGTTAAGTTCCTATGGCATTTCATCAATGTTATAACAAAACAACATTGAATGAAACAGTATTTGAGGACCTGCTATACTGTACTATCGCACAAGGATGAATATTTTGCTACACCTACAAGGCCTCTTTAGAAATTTAAATAGAGTGCTGCAGAAGCCAAGCGTAGTCGAATCTCTCTCATCTAGCACAGTGCCTGAATATCAGACCCTCAATAAGTATTTAATAAATGAAAATAACAGGAAAAATCATTAAATACTTGAATACACAATTATATGACAAGTAATACAGCTTTATTTTATTCAGGTACCCATAAAAGTTTTTGATACTGGAACTGTATTGTTGAAATAAATCACATATTTTTCCCTCTTATTCCTCTGGGTTTCAAAGTTTATATGCTACTATTAACATGCTAATCAGCACATACCCCTGGCATTTGCCCAGGTGACATTTTTTATTCTAATTATGATGTTATTTTTAAATGTGAATTTTTTGTTCTTTCTCTCTGTATATACTCATATATCACTTGCATTTTTAAGTGAGAAAAATATTTATCAGTCGATTAATTCATGTGCATTAGAATCTCAAAATGGAAGATTTCTTCATTTCATAAAAATATTCCAGCTTCTAAGTGCTGGGATGAACAGGATATGGTCTTTAATTAAGGATCTGAATCAGAACCTAGGAAGAATATTCTACCTAAACCCCTACCCCTAAATGGTGACAAGTGTGTGAAATTACTTTACTACTCTTCTCAACCAGGAACTATGCTGTAGAGGGAATCAAGACTGATACCAGAGATGAAATGCTAATTGCCCTGACTTATAATGTAAATGCTTCTCTCCCACTTCTGTAAGCCCTTTTCACGCCAATTGCCCTGACTTATGATGTAAATGCTTCTCTTTTACTTCTGTAAACCCTTTTTGTGCCAAATCTATACCACGCCTCCCAAGACTCTTACCCCACTTAGCCCAGCATAAAGGGAATGCGGGGCTATTGTTCTGGGCTCAGAATTTGGAGTTTGTCTCCTCTGGGCCCATGCACGTAAGTAAAGATCCTGCTCCTAACCCCTCAGTGTCTGGTTGTTTCATTTTTCCGTAACATTTGGTTCCCTGACCGGGAAATGACCTTACATAAATTCGGGCCGACTTGCCGCCGACTGAGCAGGGCGGGCTGGGTGCCCGGTGGCCCGGCTGGGGACCGGGGAAGCGTGCGCCCTGAGATTTCTCAGGCCCCGACCAGTCGGGACACCGGACTCCGGCCTGCGACTCCAGTCGGGAAGTGGGGGCTTCGGAACACGATCTATCAGAAGGGGCCGCATCGGTAAGTGCCCCGGGGACCAGACCCGAAATCGGGAGGGATTTGAGTCCCTCATCTGTTACAGTAGGATCGAGACTGCGGAAGTCCGACCGCCAGACCCTCGCTCGGGGAGGGAAACTGAATAGTCCCCTGAATGTTTGAAAAGTAAAATTAAGTGCGTCCGTGTTTGTTTTTCTATGGGTGATGGTCTTGGGGAGGGAAGTGAATAATTTCTGAATGTTTTCAAGTAAATTAAGTGTGTCTGTGTTTGTTTTTCTATGGGTGATGGTCTTGGGGAGGGAACGAAATAACCTCTGAATGTGTGAGAGTGAATGCAAGTGTGTCTGTTTGTGGCTCCTCGGGTGCTAGCCTACGGAGCAAGAGTGGGTCCCAACCTGTGGTTCCTGTGTCAGGTCGTACGGCATAACAGTTGACAGTTAACCCCGAATTCTGTAGGGGCAACCTTAGCCAAGACCGACTTCGTCCTGCGAGGGAGTAGGCCAGGCGGACGAGCGAGTGTCCCCACCCTTTGTGTGTCTGCGCCGCACGGGAGGGAAGCCATGGGGGGCGGACCTTCTACTATTTTAGATTGTATGCTGCAGAATTTTAGCAAATTTAGAGGGCAAGACCCATCGCTTGATGCGGGTCAATTAGAAACATTTTGTACTGCAGAGTGGCCGACTTTTGGGGTCGGCTGGCCCCCCGAGGGAACATTAAATCTATCCACTATAAGAGCAGTTCACCTGAAAGTTTCAGGAAAGCCAGGACATCCCGATCAGTTTTCCTATATAGATAGATGGCAGGAGTTGGCCAAGATAATGCCCAGCTGGCTTAGTAAGTGCGCGGGGACTCAGGAGTGCCATAGAGGAGCCGCAGGCGGGGCACACCCAAGAATGTGTTGTCCACAGGCGCCCCCTACAGCTCCCCTGCAGGAGCCCCTGACTCCTCCGCCTTCTATCTCGCCCCAGGGGCATCAGTCTCCCCAGGAGCCCTCCCCGGTTCGGTACCTAGCCCTGCCCCATCCAGGCCCGTCACCCATAGCTAGCAGACTTAGAAGCAACCAGCCCCCTCCTCAGATGCCACTCCGAGAGGTACAGGCAGCACCCAGAGTTAATGAGGACAGGACTGTCCAGCCTGGACCGGTTACTTATTATTACCAGCCATTCAGTACTACTGACCTCCTGAACTGGAAACACCACACCCCTCCGTTCTCGGAGAAGCCACAGGCCATGATCGAGCTCGTAGACTCGATCTTCCAAACCCACCGGCCCACCTGGTTTGATTGTCGCCAACTTCTCCTGAGCCTGTTCAACACTGAGAAGAGGAGAAAAATTCTAGAGGAGGCCCGGCGCTACCTTGAAGCGCATGCCCCGGCAGGAACCCTAGATCCCTCAGATTATGCGCGCGGTGCCGCTCCCGAACAACAGCCCACTTGGGACCCAAACACAGAGAGGGTGGGCCGCCTTGGATCTGTATCACCACTCCCTGTTACAGGGGATAAAGGTGGCAGCCAGGAAGCCCACTAATATGGCTAAGGTCGCCACCGTACACCAAAGGTCAGATGAGTGCCCCGGAGACTTCCTTGAGCGGCTGATGGAGGCATACCGAGTGTTTACCCCTTTTGACCCAGAGGCAGCTGAAAACCAAAGTATGGTAGCCATGGCCTTTACCTCTCAATTGGCCGCGGACATCAGGAGGAAGCTCCAAAAGCTTGAGGGCTTCGCAGGAATGACCTTAAATCAACTCCTAGCAGTCGCCAATAAAGTGTATGAAAATCAAGATGCGGCGGCCGCAGCAGCCCGCCTTGAGGACCAGAAAATGCAGGCCACCCTGCTGGCAGCCGCACTAGGGAGGTCGGCCCCCAGGGGTGACCCGATCAACAAATAGGGACACTTCAAGGTAGAAAAGGACTAGTGTACCTATTGTAAGGAGAGCGGGCACTGGAAGCGAGACTGTCCAGCTCGCAAGGGGCGCGAGGAGAGGCCTGCCAGCCAGGCTATCCTACCACCACCAGCCCCCAACGTATTGGCCCTCTCCGGGTTCGGCCAAGACTAGGGGCGACCGGGCTCCATCACCCTCGGTCCCCAGGAGTCTATGGTCAGAATCAAAGTTGGGGGCCAAGACATTGACTTTATGGTAGACACAGGGGCGGAACACTCAGTAGTCACTGTCCCAGTTGGGCCCCCACAGGGAAAGAAATCCTCGTGCAGGGAGCCACCGGACTCTCGGCTAGCCCCCAGAAGTTTTGTGAGGCACGGAAGGTCGAACTTGGGGGCCACCCGATCTCCCATGAGTTCTTCTACCTACCAGACTGTCCTGTCCCCCTGCTAGGCCGAGATATCTTGACTAAGCCAGCAGCGCGGGTCACCTTCTGGCCAGAAGGGGCCTCCCTGGACCTCCCCACGCCACGAACTATTGCCCTAGTGCTTCCATGAGAAGAAGAATATAGGCTCCACCAGGAAGACGGAGTGTCAGCCCCAGACCCTCCCTGGGCTAAATATTCTGGGGTCTGGGCAGAAAACAACCCGCCGGGGCTGGCCATGGAACGAGAGCCGGTAATAGTGGAACTCATGCCTTTCAGTCTCCAAAGTGACAACGGGCCCGCCTTTACTGCAAGAGTGATCCAGCTGCTGACCCAAGCCTTAAAACTAAAATGGAGGCTTCACGCTGCCTACCGACCTGAAAGCTGGGGTAAAGTAGAACAAATGAACCGGACTCTAAAAGAGACTTTAGGTAAACTTTGTCAAGAGACTCTCCTACCCTGGCCAGGTGTCCTGCCGCTTGCCCACTTCCAAGTTAGGTGCACCCCAAATTCGGCAGGGTACACCCCATACAAAATCCTATATGGAACGGCAACCCCTATAACCCAAATCACTACTACCACAGACTTCACCACCTTAGGGGAGGCCCACCAAGCCTCCTACCTCAAAGCCCTAGGTCAAGAGTTAGCAAGAGTCAGGCAGGCCCACCCTGGGCGAGAAATAGTGCCAACAGAGGGGTCAGCCCACTCCCATAAGCCAGGGCAGTATGTTTGGGTAAAGGACTAGAAAAAAGAGTCCCTCCAACCCAGATGGGTTGGGCCCTACCTAATACTGTTAACTACCCCCACCGCCTTAAAAGTTGCAGGTATTACTCCATGGATCCATCACACCAGAGCCAAGGCCGCCGCTGACCCTGAGGAAACCAACCCGGGACCAGAACAGGGACCAGGCTGAGTCCCAGCCCTAAACCTGCGAAGGACCTGCCAAGCCGGAGGAGGCGTGGACTGTCGCCTAGCCAACGCAACCTGCCACCATCTCTAGCACTAGACCCCCAACAGGAGCAGAGGATCCCATTTCTGGGTGCAGAGACAGACGAAATCGCTGTCTTAGCACCCACAGGGGGGAATGTAGAGGGAATCAAACCTGATACCAGAGATGAAATGCTAATTGCCCTGACTTATAATGTAAATGCTTCTCTCCCACCTCTGTAAGCCCTTTTCACGCCAATTGCCCTGACTTATGATGTAAATGCTTCTCTTTCACCTCTGTAAACCCTTTTCTCACCAAATCTATACCACGCCTCCCAAGACTCTTACCCCACTTAGCCCAGCATAAAGGGAATGCGGGGTTATTGTTCTGGGCTCAGAATTTGGAGTTTGTCTCCTCTGGGCCCGTGCATGTAAGTAAAGATCCTGCTCCTAACCCCTCAGTGTCTGGTCGTTTCATTTTTCCGTAACAATGCGAGTCTTATCTGTTTAACTCAATCTGCTATACTGCACATTGTGAAACACAGGCACATCTCATTTTATTGTGCTTCACTTTATTGTACTTCATGGGTGTTGCCTTTTTTTTTTTCAAATGAAGGCAAGACCTTCCACAAACAAATAATTTCTACTCGCTTTATTGTGACAGTTGCTTTTTCCGGGTGGTCTGGAACCGAACTCAGTATCTCCGAGCTATGCCTGTAACCAAAATCTGATTTTGTACCTTAATTTCAAAAACACAGTATCTTATACTTTCAGTGTTTAGGTGTAATTAATAAAGACAAATCTTTCTAGAAGTTCAACATCCTCAGCTCCTTTAAAAGCAAGGAGGCCGAATTTTCTTACATAACCTCTAAATTTATAAACCATGGTGTCCTTTTTATTTGACATGGAAAACACTATTGCTTGCTGATCAGACATCAAAGGTTCCTCTCCTTGACTGAGGTTTCAGGAACGGGGGTACAATTACTGCCGAAAGGACAACCTGTTGTTTAAGATTGGCTGCTTCAGCGCCCTGATACTGACCGGACAGGTCTGCAGGTGTATGGCACTTTGCCTATTGATACAAATTGAATCTGAAAATAGCAATTTATTCACCAATCAAACCAATCACTGCAATGCAGTTTTCTCTTTCGGCTTTTATTTCCAACCAACCACTCTTAACCACTTTGAAACTTCTGTTTCACTGACATTTCTGTTTCAGGAAAGGGGCTTAGGATAGCTCTCATGGAAAGCCTTTCTTTTAGCCTTTTTAACTTTGAATCTTTATTTTAGAAGACAATTTGTTTACACTTACACTATCTAGGCAAAAATGATCAGCACGTGTTCCAAATTAGTACCCTAATCCCCCCTGCCCCCCCTCCTTTTTTCTCTTCTCCACCAATTGTCATTTGCCTTTCTTCACCCATAAAAAAGCAAGCACATTAGCATCATTTGTAACACAATGTCAAAACTTCAAAGACATACCAAAAATTCTATAGTAAAAGTGCATCTTTTCTGTGCCCACATAATCAACTTCCAGGAAATAGGGAAGTATGCAAAGCAAAGTCATATTTGAAGTGAATCTTTTCATTTAAATGGTTAACTTGAAGTGACACAATAGCCAAGTCAAGAATTTGAAACGAGTAAATGAAAGATGGTTTGCCTGAGGGAAGAAAACAGAGCAAAGAAAGTATGAATTTGGATCAAGGACTGGACAACTTAATGGACCCTCTCAAAGTTCTGAATCAGCACATATCCCTGGCATTTGTCCAGTCTTTTCAAAGCTCCTGGATGGAGAAGCTCACATGGCTCGCCATAAGTTGTTGCCATGGCTACGAGCAGCCAATGGGGAGAAAACAGCTAACTTAAGAAAAGCATTTAGTAAACAAAAGAAAAACAAGTTGAACAAGAAAGAATGCATATTTAAATGCAAATTTTAGGCAGAGTCTATTAGAAAGAATGTAAACAAAGAAAATAAGTTATATCAGTTACCAACCAGACTGTTTTAAAGGATATCCCATATTACTGTATAAGGTATTCTATCTGCAGGAGAAAAAAGAACAAAATGCAAGAGGAAGATAATGAGGAGAAGTATCAGTGAGAGTAGAAGATCTGGTTGCCATAATTGTTGTCCATGCCATCAGAGAAGTGAAATGTGTGGGCAGCTGTTAGCCTACATGTTGTTCTAAATTCTTTATCAAGAAGCCAACAGAATCTCATTTTTGTAATTACCTGTAAGTCAGTGTAGTATTTTAATGTAGACAGATAATGGAAAAATCATTGAGTCATTTAGATCAAGAGACATAGAACTTTACACTTCGGTGAAAACTTAAGTCAACTTTAGAAAAAATTGACCAAAGACGGATGATTAATTACTATAGAGCAAAATATTGTATCAGAATAAGCTAACTACCACAATACTCATTGGCCTTTGCTCATAGTTTCTGTATTTAGGAATACAGCACTCTATAAGCAGTGGTGTACTAAAGCTGATAAAACCTGTTAACTATGCAGGAATTTTGCGAGCCAGTTATTAAATATAATTATTATTAAAAGTTAATGTATATGAACTTATAACAATAAATTATATTAAAAGCATTGTTTTCTTAACTTTTACTACTAGCTATTCTCAAGGCTTTCCATCTATTTTAACCATATGGTGGAAGTAGTGTATAATGGTGTGCTATGTGCATCTCTTCTTGATTCCAAGTTCAACAATATGTTAGTAGCTTGAAATTAGCTGCAGTGGAAGGATTTACACCATGGGAATTAGCAAACATTACATATCAGAGTTTGATTTGCTGCTTTCTTGACTATACTTAGGACAGTGATGGAAAATATTAATAAAGAATAAACAAAAATATCTCCTATCTCTAGCCATTACACTGCAAACAGCAGAAAAATTGATGAAATATTCCTTCAGTACGGTCATCCCTTGGCATCCACCAGGATTGATTTCAGGATCCCCCACCACAGGTAACAAAATCCTTAGATGCTCAAGTCCTGATATAAAATTGCATAGTATTTCATACATAGGATTAATTCATAGGATTACATACATCCTCTTATATATTTTAAATCACCTCTGGATTACCCAGTACAGCGTAAATGTTACATAAATAGTTGCTATATTATGGTGTTTATGGAATAATGACAAGAATGAAAAGTCTGCCCATATTCAGTACAGACACAGCCATCATAGGCCTAACTACATGATACCTGTCAGCAATAACGTAGCTTTTTTCTGAAAATTTTTGATCTGGAGTTGGCTGAATTTGCTGATATGGAACCCTAAAATATGGAGGGCTGACTATATTTTAAAACTATTATCTGATTACACAAATAAATGCTTATATTTTTGATAAATAAGTGAAGTTCTGAAATATCTGACTTCTGTTTGTTTTAACATGGTTTCCACCAAATAATAAAAATATTCTGTAAGATTCAGTAGGTTATATAGAATTAATCATGAAGTTTAATGTAATTATTCATATATTGTGAGCTACATATTCTTCACATCGGCAAAATGTACAATAAATGTGTGTGCATCAGTATGTATGTATACATATGCTAGGTAAGGAGAAGCTATCATTTACCATGATGCTGTATTCTAACTTTTCTCTTCTAAATGGACATGTGAAAATGGTTTAGTATATTTTATCTTAACTCTCTTATGAAAAATCAGACCATCTGTTAAATGTCCTTATTACAACACTGGACAAATGTAACTAAACATCAAAACCATGTCATTTCAAATATAATTCATGGGATGTCCAAGAAAAAATAATATAAATGTTCCCTTACTCATTCTTAAGTATTCAAAATCTCTATTGTTACTGAGGGAAGGCCTTTATTATTATTTTTTTAAATCACTTTCTCTGCAGATTGCAGGAGCACATTCAAAAGTGTATAATTTTGATATTGCCATTGGCATCAAAATTTAATGAAATTAATCTCCCTGAAAAGAATTGCTTTGGAGCGTGAACTTAATATTGACTTATTTAATTTGCATTTTTGAACGCCCACTACGTGCTAACTTAAAAGCAATTCCATTCTGCAACAGTAGATTAAAAGTTACTGGGGAAGGATGGGAGAGAGTGAACACAAGGTTTGAAGGAACTTTTGTGGGTTTTTTGGTGGTGTCTACTATTTCGATTATGGTGATGATTTCATAAGTATATCCACATATCAAAACTTATCAAATTGCCTTTTAAATATGTGTATTTTATTTCCTGTCAATTTTACCTGAATAAATCCATTTTAAAAGTTTCTAGAATAAAGAAAAATAGGTTAATGCATATGTATATGCTTTTATATTTACATATTATACTATATTAATATATAATAGAATACAATATAATATAATATAAATCACATTATATTATACTGCATAGTATTTGAGTTATTACTGTGTAGCTGACAGTATGCTTACTTTTTTAATCTTTTGAGCTATGTTCTTTTAAAATAGTAACAATCATCTTATTTTATGATAAACAGTTATTCTATGTTTTAAAGCAGACAAAATGATATATATATGGCATGAATTCATTTTTAAAGTATAGAATTTAGAGAAAAATATTAAGATGTTTAACTATTAAAAGTTAGTTAAACCAAGGCTTATGAGTGTAATTTTTAATCATTCCTTTCTTGTACTTTCATTCTAAATATGTTTCCTAAATATTTTACTATGTTTTACTTTTTTACAATGAAAGTATTATTTAAATAGCTATTTATAAAGCACCCACACTGATACCTTAAAATAAATGAAACTTAATTTTAAGGATTACCTCCTAATTTAAGTGAGGGTTGGGCATATTTGGTATCTTTAAAGAACTTTATTCTTTCCTAAACTAAGGTAGACTATTAGAGTCAAATTATATCAGAAAGATAACTCTGGCAAAATCATGTTGGCCTAATATCAAATTAGCTTCTAAAAATAGCTTATATGAATTCTAATTTTCAATAAATCTCTAATATATTCCTATCAATTTCTTAATTTATTCAATAAATAATTTGACTTAAATACTGATTATACAAAAATGAATGAGAAATAAAGGTCTGCTGTCATGGAATTCATAATATCAAAGCAAGACAGATGAAATAATAACTTTGATAACATACTTAAAAAGCTGTTGGAATTTTTTTACCAAAAGGAAGAGCAAAAAGAAGATGATCTCGTCCTCCAATTTGCTCTGAGATGGGATTTATATGTGAAAAGCGGTGCAAAGAAGCATGAGAAAAATATAATGGCTTCTTAAAATGAATATTAATATAATCTTTTGCAAGTTTTTACTCTTTCTAATTATCTAGTTCTTGAAAATAGCTTGTGTAGCCTCTCATGGAGGCTCTCTCCCCATCATGGAGAATTATCTATCTTTTTTCAGTATCTATTGCTTTTCCATTCCTTCTAAAATAGTTCTTCAGTGGTTAACCTCTTCATTCAAAAGCTAATGCACCCCTATCTTCCCTAGAAAGCAGCTTCTTTCACTGGCATAATTCCCTGCATGTGTTTTAAGAGCCTTGACTAAGTTGCTTTGTCTTTTAGTTTGCAATGTGCTTTTGAAATGATCAATATGCATTATGGAACTATGCTTATTCATCATTTTTCCAACCAGGAAAACACAGCAAAATTCTGGTGAGAATATTTAGACATAAATAATAATACTCACCTAATGCAACCTTTCATTACTCTTTTATTTTTTAACTCCCAAACTCAAAGTATCTCAGTTTGTTTTTCTATTATCATGTTTTCATTCTTTCTAGGTAAATCTCTCAATTTAAGAAATACTGTATGGAAACAAGCCAGAATCCCTTATGTTCCTATCATAAACCATTGTAAAAATTAGCAGAGGCCTTGGGACATTGAGCCAGCCACTTTTCTTGCTGGCTCAGTGATACCATTGTAAAAAGATACTACATTTTTATTTGTGTGAGTAGAAGAGGAAATGTCCCAGGCACACTCTGCTCTAGGGCTTTAACTTTAGATCAACAGCAAAACATTCCCCATGGGTACAAATGAACAAAGTGGAAAACAATGAATTGTTCAAATAAATCAGAATGCTTAGAAGAGTCTCTTAAGACCCAGCACTGTGTCTTCTAGAACTGGTATCCTCAGCTGAGATTGAGGCCACTTCTGCCAGAATCCCTTGCCTTCCCCCTAACATACTCTAATGGAAGAACGGTTTGCTCTCCATACTTTCTTTAGAGCCTTTCGTCTGACATTTGAGGACATCTCACTCTGTAAATTTCAATTTTACCTTCACTCTTCTACCATTGATGGTTAAAGATGCAACAGTTTAACTTCAAAATTTTAAATTCTGACAACAAAATAAAAAATAGCAAGTATAAGATTAAAATATCCAAACTCCTAAAGTAAGTTCATTTATCTAGTACTTTAAACAAGCCATTCACCGTAATATATTCAAATTCCTAGTAACACTGATACAAGAAATGAAACAACTATCCCTATAATTGTATACTATGGTTTCAAAAATGGCGTTCTGAGAGTAAAATAGCAAAAAGAACCCCTGCTTCAAATGAACTCTGTATTCAAAACATAAATGAGGGGGAAAAAAAATCAAACCTTCTATAGGAAGCTCCGAGAGAACTGTAACTTTGGTTCATTTTTCTTCCAGCCACAAACTACTTTGAAAGTGAAAACTACCTTGAAGCCATGGAGTCATCTAAAGTGGGAAACATCTGTAATTTTTATAATGAGCAAACACATTTTTTAAAAAAGTTATTTCGAGAAATTAAAATATGTGTATTTATAATGAAGTTTAAAATTATCCATATTTTCTACAATTTACAGTAATAATTTCTGCCAGAATTTTTAATGCTTTTCTACTT
Source organism: Mormoops blainvillei (assembly GCA_004026545.1). Classification (NCBI taxonomy): domain Eukaryota; kingdom Metazoa; phylum Chordata; class Mammalia; order Chiroptera; family Mormoopidae; genus Mormoops; species Mormoops blainvillei. Next base: position 17,609 of record PVJD01008341.1, on the reverse strand, counting down.
GTAAAAACCCAATTTAAATAATCCATGTCCCTCCAAAAGGTCTATTAGTCTATGTTTAAAATATAATTCTATAAAATACTGGATTTTTCATTGTTAGGGTATTTTGATTTCTTTTTGCATTATTTGTGTCTAATACCTTTGCCTTGCTAATAAACTTTTTGAATAAATAAAAACATTTGTATCATTTCTGATTTATTATTACAGAGTGAAGAGAAGCTACCTTTGGAAATTATGCCTATCAAAGAGAGTACTTCTGATCTTTTAGTTAGTCTCCATAAAATTTTGTAGAAACTTGTCAATGATAAATAGAGGGAAAATAACTTTAAACAAATGTTCAAAAATCTTTTAATAACACGGGCAGTTCTACAGAAAGTACAGGTGTACTTGTACCAATAAGAATTTTGTAACTAGCCATTTGGTTTCCAGAGGAAGTCGTCAGAAAACCCAGCAGTCATAGATTATATTTGTGAAGGTACTGTTAAATGGCTTTTGGAATTAAAACTTCAGTTTAATTAGAAAAATTTAATAAGTATATATTTCCAATTTAGAGAAGTATAGTGTTGCTTTTATTCATGTAAAAACCTATCTGAATAATATGAAACAAAGTAAGTAAAATTAAAAGTCCTCCCTGTCCTAAGATTTAAATGTAAAACAAGAATTTATTACATGGTCTAGAATTTATTACATGGTCTAGTCTTATAATGAGACTCATTATAAGACTATTTGGATAAATGTTCATACACTATTTTAGTTTGAATTAAAACTGCAGCTATATTATATGAAGGGCACAAAATTTAAGAAGCTAGTTATTATTATATAACAGAATTGTTGTCTTATGCGAGTCATTGATTTTGCAGAGCTCATCTCCCAAACTCAGTAATTGGGCTTCAAAAAAAAAAAACTTCAAAGAGATAAATATATAATATTACTTATATATTAATTAAAATGATATGTTAATAAAATTAAATTGTTTATTAACTTTACTTTTTAGGGTAAAAATGAATGTTAATTATGATAATGCACCAAAGGCAAATTTAAACAAATTAATTAACTTTGCTTAATATCAAGAAATCTCACACCAAATTTCACAATAATCTCAAAAGGCTGAAGAGGAAAAGGAAATCAGAGCAAATTTATCCATACTTGTAGAATGCTCTCTAGAGCTTGCTTACCGATGAGAACTCTTATCTTATCTATACACAGAATAATATGATATTTAAAAGTTTAGCATGTAACCCAACAATTGTCCTTGGTCGATTTTCTCATCTACTAAAAAAGTTATCTGACCACACTCTGACTTCAGCCTTGGAAACTTACAGACATAAGTCATTAAAACGTTTCTGAACAATAAAATGTTAAAATACAAGAAGAAAGACCAACTCCTACATATTTTCAAAGTTCTGATAATATTTTCTTTTTTCAGAATGATTACTCATGCCATTGGCGGAAACTGGGAAAACACATGAGAATTTTAGCAGAGCCACAGTCTGTTCTAAATCTAAAAAGAAAAAAAAAGTAAAATGCCATATCTCACAATTAACAAAAGGCATACAGACACAACTGTAAGAAGAAATAGTTTTAGGGGGAATGAATGGGCATTTGACAAAAATGCGGTGCATACTGTTGAGACTGATTTTGTCCCCACCATTTCAGATTTTATCTGTTCTTATAAGCTAAAGTACATTGCCCAAATCAGGTTTCCAGCCATTCAAATTTCTCTGCCTACATAAAGCTCTAAACCCACTAATCTCTCAGCCCTTTGATAAGTCAACACTGAAATCAATAACAGCATGCTGCCTTTAGTTCTCTGTGATATCCCTTGATTAATACCAGCTTTCAAAGAGAAACATGAAAATCATATCACGGGCAACTGGATCAAACTGCCAAGGAATTTTGGGAAACTGAGACATTCAAGGGATATGTGAAAATGAATCGTAGTAGATTAATGTCAACTTCAGGGTTTTTGACATTTTGTTAAATTTATTTATTTTTACCAGAATTTAAATCAAATGTGATGTTATTTTGGTTCCTTCTTGCTCTAAACAGGTTGATTTTCCTTTGTAGGAGAGTCTGATAAAATATGTGATCATCCCTCGCCAACTTTTTCAATTTCTCTGTGTGCAGACAGCAGGGTTTATATGATAAAAATTTAATGACCCTGGACTTGCATAATAATGTAAGGCACCAGCACATTTTCAATAAGGCTATGCATTTGTTAAGACTGACATTGGGTGGTATTCTCTAAGCGGAAGCCTTCCTGGTCTGAGAAGCAGGCTTAGTAGAATAGAAGCTGTTCCAGAGAAGGCACCATTATCATGCAGCAGTTGTCTGATGAGATGGGGATTTATAAATCACTGCCAAGGAAACTATAGTATGGGTTGTAAATTAAAACTGGGGTTTAACATATACTGGACACTAAGCTGGAGGATCTAGTTTTTTCAGATTACCCCACAGACTTAGTTAAAAGCAGCTTTAGGGCACCCCTCAATCTCTGATTACATCCCCTTCAACTTTCCACAAATCCTACACTATTTTGAGATTGTAGTTTCGTAGCTGGAAATCTAAATCAATTCAAGAGAGATTTTGGATATTTGTTTATCATTCAATTAAAGGTTAAATAGCATTGACACTTGGGAGGGTGTTCACTTTATTAATGTTAAATCATGAAGCTATGTCACTTGCACAGCTTACACAGAAATGAGTTTTGTACTTGGCTTCTTGACTCACATATGGCCCTGAGCCTGAGGATATTCACACTTTCTGCTGCTGTACTATAAGTATTCTATGAACAGATATAAAAATTGACTATACATTTTTAATTCTAAAAATGTTATTTTTTAATATTTTTTGTGGTCATTGTTTTTCATAAATGCAGCCTTTTTTCTTTTTTGAAAACTCTGTTCCAAAGTATAAACACAGAAGTCTAAGGTCTTGATTCTGAATCTAGTAGTACCATCCTTCAGAAATTTCCAGGTTTATGTTGAGCACACAATGCCATTCTCCTTGTGTTGTATAAATCTGACTGACACTAGGAGAGTTATTTCTGTGAGAATTACATTGTAGCTTTCTCATGACAGAAATATTTGAAAGTTCTCCTCTGGCACCAAGCACACTGTCATAAAGCATATTGATGAGATGGGTCAGGGTTCAGGACTGTTTCATTTTGTAAAAGAAAATATATTACTGATATACTTACTATCTCAGCAAGATGAAATTAATGAGAACTGGTAAACAAGGCAAGCTTGAAAATGTGAAGTAGTCTACCCCATAAACCTTAATTCTTGCCCAATGGAGAAATGTGATTCATAGCAATATTTGGCATATTGGGATGCAGAACATTTTATTTCTGTAATGAAAAGAGTGAAATGGTCATTATAATGGAATGGAAAGATGGTAGTGGTGGGGTCTGGAAGACAGATTAGGAATGCCAGAATATGGTTGTGAGATAGTTCCATAAAGAAAAGAATTCCTAGACACTTAATATTCAGATATAAAGAACAGTTTACATGGAAATGATAAAACATCTTTTAAATCAGGAACAAAAATCACAAATTCTTTAAAACAAGTTGCACAAAATTCCACTTGAAATAAAGGATTCACCTGGATTCCAAGGAAATAGACTTTGACATTGGCTACAGGTATAAGAAATTGTATGGGCCTATATATTATAAAATGAATTAAACTATAATTTAAGATGAATGTTTTTGGAGTGAAAATACTATAGCATTGATTGCATTATGAAAAGCCACATATTTCAAACAGTTTTGAGTTATATGAAGATCACTACAGACCTTAGAGTATAAGAATAAAGCAATTGTAAACATAATTACTATAGAAAAGTATAGTAATTTAAATGTGCATGTACATGTTTAAGGGTTTTAGGAAACTGCAGTCTGGTATGTTGTTTAAACTATGAATTGTTTTATGTAATTGCTCATAAGGTAGTAGCATAGCAGGTCAGTTCAACATACACATGTCTCAACTGATTTAATTAGATTTGAGCCAAACTATTCAATTTCCTGATGAAATTACAAATCTAATACTTAAAAATACCCAGTCAAATAATCCACTCTTCTTCATGATAGTAAAGCAATAATAAAGAACTTAAACAGTAATAAGCCTCAACTGATTTAATTAGATTTGAGCCAAACTGTATCTAATTTCCTGATGAAATTACAAAACTAATACTTAAAAATACCTAGTCAGATAATCCACTCTTCTTCATGATAGTAAAGCAATAATAAACAACGTAAATAATAATAAACACATTAACATGACTTATTTACAAACATAAACATCAAGACCATATTGAAACACTGGAAATATGTTTTTGGATAGCCAATTGCTTATTGAATTTTTAACTTACATGAAAGACAGCAGCACACAATGGGGACAGAGAGGAATGTTGAAGGTAAGAACTACTCGATATCTTTAACTGGTAAAGTCTTTTGGTTGTTTTTGTTTTTGTTTTTTGCTTTTTGTTTGTTTGTTTTTTTTGAGAGAGAGAGAGAGAGAAACATTGATGTGAGGGAGAAACATCTCTCAGTTGCCTTCCATATGTGCCTGGACTGGGGATTGAACCATAACCTACGTATGTGCCCTTACTGGGGATCAATTCTGCAACCTCTTGGTGCATAGGAAGATGTTCCAACCAGCTTGACCTCCAGGTCAGGGCTGGTAAAAGGCTTATATTGGGGGACACCATAAAGATTCACCTATACAAATAAAATGAGTTATAGTTTGATTAAATGATTAACTGCTAATGTCATAAAAAATTTATATCAGGAGGAAAACATCTACTCCTCAAGGTGTAAAATTTTAATTTTAATACCCAATATTCACTCTGGAATATTTCCCATATGATAACTGATCATTTTGAAGACCATATAAAAACATTGATAAATACTATATTTTATTTATTTATTTTATTTTAAAGGTTGTATTTATTTATTTTTTAGAGAGAGGGGAGAGGAAGGAAAAAAAGAGGGAGAAAAACATCTATCAGTTGCGTCTCGCATGCTCTCAAGTGGGGACCTGACCTGTATGCAGATCAGAAAGGGCCTGTGCCCTGACTGGAAATCAAACTGGCAACTTTTTGGTTCATAGGCCAGTGCTCAAACCACTGAGCCACACAAGCCAGGGCGATAAATACCATCTTTAAGTGAATATAAATCAGTCAGAAAAAGATAACAACCATATGATTTCACTCATATGTGGGATGTAAAACTGAAACTCAGAGACACAGAGACACAGCAGTATGGTGGTCACCAGAAGGAAGCAGGGTGCCAAATGTAAAGGGGTAAATGGGGGCCAAATATATGGTGACAAAAGATAATCTGTGTTTGGGTAGTGGGTACACAATCCAATGTACAGATCGTATATTGTAGCAATATACACTTGAAACCTATATGACCCCATTAACCGATGACACCTCAATACATTTAATAAAAATATAATAAATTTAAAAAGAGAGAAGTCATCAGTATATCTTACATATGAACATGGATACTCCAAACGAATATATTGATGCTTCTTTAACATTATAAACATAGTAGGTATTTTGTTTGCTCGGTTTGCCTTTCCAGAATCCCTTTCCTCTCCAGTGTATTCTTTGTCCCCAACAACCAGTCCATGATTGTCATATAGAAAAGATCATCAACATTTGGGCAAATGACACAGGCCTGGCCATTCACAATATTTGTTCTGCTAATCATACTGATTAGTTAAGACATAAGCATTTGAGATAAGCCAGAGTAATGAAGTCCTCTTTCAGGACTCTTCCTGAGACAGTGGACCAAGATACAATAACTAAAACCTGTGCAGTGTTTATCAAGTGCCCAGCCCTCTGCTGGACACTGCCTATAGTAACTGATGCCATGATCCTCATAACCTCACTTTTCATGAACAGGTAATGTGTAGAGCTGTCCAGGGAACACTAAGTGCCAAGAACCTACCAAGATATAAAGCCCAAATAGAAGCGAGTTGATCTACAGATGAAAAACTATCCAAGCCCTGACAACACATTAGAGCAACAGAGCATAGTGAAGCCTGATGTCAAAGCAGGCTATGCTATCCCTGAATTTTCCAATACTATCAGTCAACATATACATTCCCTTTCATCTTTAAAAATCACAGTTCAATACAATAGCTTAGAGTGAAAAAGTCCTGATGAAAAATAGTAAAAAGCAGTATTGCTTCATGAAAAGAAAGAAAAAGAAGGTCTTTACTTTCCTTCCTATCTCCTCACAAATTTTACTAACTTTTCCAAGACTGGATCGCTACAACCCCCTCTATGAAATGGGTACCATAAGGCCGTGGTAGACAGAAATGCTTAATAATGATCACATTTGCTCCCTTATGTTTTCAGCCCTCTGACTTTAGGCAAAGCCATGCAACTAGTTCTGGTTACTGAACTGTGTTCAAAATAAAGTTGTGTCACTTCTGGGTTCTCACTACCAAAAGACTCATGCACAGTTCTCCATTCTCTTTTAGGATGTTGCTCCTGCAAAGGGTGCATCTGCAGGATGGGCACACGTTGCCAGCCTGGACCCTTGAGTGACTGTGTGGATGAGGGTATTTTGTTATGCATGGGGCTTGCAGAAAAAGTGAGAAGTGATGTTTTGCGGTATTGAGCCTAAGAGATCTTGGGCTTTAGGAAGGGGTAGAATTGTTTTGTTTTGCTTTACTGCAACATGATCGAGCCTTTCCTGATAATTATAACACTTCTGTCCACAATAAGCTATAGAAGATCATCAACTGAGATTCCTCTAAATCCCACAGTCTCCCCTTGAACAGAGTGTGCATTTATTTAATATCAAGGAATCAATAGGTAATTTTGCTTAAAATTTGATTTCCACTTTATTTTTCTGTTTAAATTTTTATTTGAAACAAATCCTCCTTATCTTCAGTTACTATCCACATTTTAAGCAGAAAAACAATAGGGAACTACAAAGTCACCTCAAGTAGCTAAGTGAAAAACAAAACAAAATGACCAAAACAAATATAAAACTGGTCATATATTATCACAAGGATAACAGCAAACAAAATAGTTAACTCTCTGAGTTTTTTTCCCATGAAACGAGCACATGTCATATACAGATAGCCTTTAGTCTTTACATTAGCAATTCTTCATCTCATTATTCATTTGAAAACAAACATGGCTTGTCCACTATGTGCCAGGCACAATGAGAATATCAGAAATACAATCACAAATGGTGCTTAGCTCCAAGAGTGTGGGGCATAGGAGAGAAACAGACCAGAAAATAAACCCTAGAAATTGCCTCGTTGTCCTCTAAGAGAGATATGCAATAACATTGTGGAAGCCCTGTAGAGAAAGGTCTAGTGCTGCCTAGGGAATTTTAGGGTAGAAATTATATAAATGTAACCCCTGGTGATCATGGAGGATTAAATAGAATTTACCATATATAAATATTATAAATTAGAGGGGGTCCATGAAGGTCGTAAATTAGAAAAAAACATCAAGTTTTGAAAAAATAATCATATGCGGAGAATTTAGGAAATTCAGTATAATTGGAACATGCAATTCATATAGTAATAAGCTAGGAAATACACAAAAAAGAGAAGAAAAGAATGTCTTAAATATGCAAAAGACTTGGGGCTTTATCCTCAAGGGAAAGGAAATTGCTTACAAATTTTAAGCAGTAAGATGACGTGCCAAATTTATATTTTAGAAATCTCTTCCTGGAAGTAATTTTGGAGATTGAATTGTTAGGGGAAGAGGCGGAAGGCTGAGAGAATGGTTGGCATCTACTGCAACAAACCACATAAAGAACGATTATGAATTGAAGAGAGCCAGATGAAGCAGATATAGGAGGACAGCATGAATTACAGGGATTACAGACATTTGAATCAAGAAGACAAAGTGAAAAGTTGGGTATGGAAAGTGAAGAGGAAGAGGAAGGGAAAAATCTAACATTTCTGTGACAAAGAAGATGGTGGTACAAAATAGAGGGGAATAATACTTGGGAAATATGACAGTGGAAAAATGTGATAAAGTTGCAAGGCTTGTGGGACACAAATAAAAATATACAATAGCTGAAAATATGAACTCAAATAATGGAAAATATTTGGGCTGGTTTAATAAGAGTGTAGTAATAATTTAGAGTACATAAAAATATCATTGACTTGTCTAATAAGTATCCAAAGTTAGAGCAGTCGTCAGGGTTGGTTGATAGAATGTTTTAAAACTCAATTACAAGTTCCTACATACTTCTGTGCTCTGTAGCTGCTTTAACATAAATTTACTATCATTGATGGTCATGGGATGGCTCCCAGTTATAATAATCATGATTATGTATATGTAACCTACTGATGTAACAGAGTAGCACTGGTTTTGTTTTAAATGCATGGAAACATTAAGCAGCACGCTGCAAACCTCTCATCAGCTCAGTTGAAGCTGCTTTAGGCTAACCCATCGCTAATCTAGGAGAAGAGAAATGGTATTGATGGAATTAGCTCACTTGAACAAAGTTCCAACCCTGGAGTGGGGTTGACACCAAGGAAGAAACCCAAACACAATCAGGCTTCTACTGGGAATGAGGAATGGAGTCACAGATATTCGGCAGGCAACTAAAACTGTCCACAAATTTCAGGTAGGAAATTCAGCTAATTGGTGAAGTTTCTTTATCCTGAAGCTTTACTCAAAGGAGCAGGGTGGGGGTGGGGGGTTCAGGGGAGTGATTTGGGGAGGAAAAGAAAGATAGCAAGATTATCTCAAAAAGGCAGGTTTAAAATACCCTTTGCTTCAGAAAATAGTAAGAAATATAATCTTATAATAACATCCTATCACTACTGTGACTAGAGGAGACCAACATTCACATCATATTTTTATGGCTATCAAAATGGTACCTAAAATACCAGTTCCAAGTGGAATTCCTAGTGCTTCTCAAAAGTATTCATTTCATTATCTGCATGTATGAAAGCTTGTGTTTGTGCACAATATAATGCCATATGCATCCAAAGTGCAACAACCCGCTCTGTTTAACCCAAAGAGATTTATGCTCTTAGTTTGCTCCAGGCCAAACCTTTTAAAGCAAATCTAATTCTTTCAATGGAATATCCTAAGTGGAAAAGCAGACATTATAGTGTGTCCTGGAATCTCCCAAGGGCTGTTGACTACATTACAGTTTCAGAGACAGGAAAAGACTGTGATTAATTCTTACTGAACATTAATAATTAGCAAATGAGCAAATTTATGGAGGCAGTGGGGGTGTCCCATTAGGGCACAGATGTCAGTTTGTATCAGAACTTCAGAGAAGGGGGAGAAACTACTTTTAATGAAATGGGAGGGAGTAAAGAGAAGAAATTTGGAGGTATGGCCTCTCACATCTTCAGCAAAAGTACTAAAAATGTGAAGAACGTGTTGCAGATGAATTTTTATGAAAAAAAACAATGTGGACACTAAATCTGATATCCTTCCAGATATATGGTGATTTAGAAATTGTTTGTACACAGACAGAGGGTAGAAATGAAGCAGATAATGGAAATGCCAGTTTTTTGGGGAATTCACTAATTTCCCCACAAATTGTGGGAAAAGATTGAGACATGCTCAGGATAGACAGAATTCGGGAGACAGGACAACATTACTCAGAACCAAGAGGCAGGGGTGGTACCCTCAACAGAACTCTAGGTAAAATAACATTTAGAAACAGAGTCCTTTGTCCAGCACCCTTATCATTTCAGAACCAAATAACCAACTTTTTTCTTTTAGGTTTTTTAAAAATTTATTTTATTTTTAGACAGAGGAGAAGGGAGGGAGAATGGGAGAGAAACATCAATGAGTGTTTGCCTCTTGCATGCCCTCTACTGGGGACCTGGTCTGCAACCCAGGCGTGTGCCCCGACTGGGGAATCAAACCGGCAACCCATTGGTTCACAGGCCGACATTCAATCCATTGAGCTACACCAGCCAGGGCCCAAATAACCAACTTTGATGCCTGATGTGTTAAATGTTCTCAGCTAAACTTGAGTCGTTCTACAACATGACTCAAACTTTCCTTTCCTATTTCATTCTTGATCACCTCTTACATAAACGCCATGTTCAGTCATAGTCTAGATAGCATATTGCACAATTGCCTCCCAAGCTATTTTCTTTTCCCTTCGTGGTCTATAATACCTTCAATATTTATCTCTCCTCATCTCAATGTGTCTAGCTCGTTATACCTGGCCTTTTCCAGTCACTCAAAAATTTTTTCTTTCTCTCCACTTCCCATCTATGCTTTACAACATTTGTTTTCTTGTTTGATAATGCAGTGGCATTGCCTACCAAGAATATTAACAGATAAAGCTGTACTTAGATTAAAAAGAATATTTTCAGTGACCTCAAAGGCCACTAAACTCTAAATTTTAAATATGCTATTTAGCCATGGAATTGGAAAACTCATCATCCTGTAGCATCAGTAATTAAATGTTTTTAATGTCCTTATCATGACTACTACTAAAATTTAATTAAATATAATGAGATACTTTAGTTTTCCTTTTCAAAAGGCATAAACCCTTAGCCTCGTTTTGGCTGCCCAGAGCATCGTGGAATGAAACTTTTCATCAAACTCTGGTAATTGCTGTTCCTTGATTATTTTTGTTGTTTTGTTTTTGTTTTGCTTTTATTTTTTACTTATGTTTAATTCTTATTTTTCTCTCTATTCCCTCTCTTCCTCCTGAATGACTGTAGTGTGTAGTAATGGTCAAAGAAGGGAAAAAATAAAGGAAGGGTATTTAACTAAATGTGACCCATCCTATTTACTTTGAATATAGACTCAAAATACTTCACTAGTAGGAGATTCCATCTCAATAGATTATAATTCCATCCTTGGTCAGTGGGCCAAACTATTACTTATGTTATTATAATATGTTAAGAACAAAGTCACCCGAATATAATTTTTTAAAGATTTTATTTATTTTATTTTTAGACAGAGGGGAAGGGAAGGAGAAAGAGAGGGAGAGAAACACAATGTGTGGTTGCCTCTTGCGTGCCCCCTGCTCGGGACCTGGCCTGCAACCCAGGCATGTACCCTGACTGGGGAATAGAACCAGTGACCCTTTGGTTCACAGGCCAATGCTCAATCCACTGAGCTATACCAGCCAGGGCAGAATATAATTGTTATAAGATATTGTACCTTCTTAGCTATGTGGGTTTTGAAACAGCTATAAAAAAAAAAAGTTGCCAAGATTATACTTTAGCGATTAGCCTTCAGTGTGAGCTGCTAATGGATTTTACACTTAGGTTGAAGATACAGACACTAAGACCATTTTAGAAAATAACTCGATAGATATATTTAGAGTAACAAGGGCAGACTAACAAATCTTGATCAATCAAACATACTTTTTCTGTATGATAAAACTAATAGAGCTTAATAACCAATTAATAGCCATCACAAAAACACAAAAGGCATAGCTTTTTTAAAAGACCTAAGAACCAGTTGATGATCAATGTAAAGATCACTATTTGGGCGAATCCTGCGGATTCACTATGTGTTTCCAGTGTCTCATGGAACTGAAGTTCTATGATGTTTTCACTTCTCACTAAGAACAATCTATTGAGGTAGTGTTTGTGCTGTGTCTGAGTGAGTCATCTGAGTTACCAACATAAAATTAAATAGCAATGTTCTATGATAACACAGGAGAGGTAAACCAAAAAAGTACCCTACCATAACATGTTACGGCAATGGAGAAAACACTAAGGAAGCCCTCCTTATTCTGATGAGGAGAAAATATGATCTTATTTTTATTTGACATAATAAAAACAAAACAATTGAGAAATGAGGGACCTAAAAGTTGAGTGTAGCCTAACAAACCTTACTAAGCATCTAATATGTCAATAAAACAGGTTCTGTCACACAGGAGAGTTAGACTCATGAACAAACATTTTGAGCATAATCTAGTAAATATTCTGATAAGACATTTTAAATAGCAATGCATGCAAAGGACAGATCATCATGCCTGCATAGTAAGCATGTGTGTGATACACATGGGTTACAATATGTATGTAACACATCAAATGCTAATGGGGAATGGAGGAGAGGCACGCACTTCAGGAGAGTGATGTCCTCTTGGTTACATAACCAGGGCTAAAACCAGCTGGAGCCAGGTTTCTTAACACCCACCCTAACACGTTTTCCAAAAGGCCATGGTGTTCATAGGCTTCATTGGAATGAAATCTTTGAGCCGCATAGTAAGCAGCACCTGTTCAAGTATATTTGCCATTCTCTTCCCTCCTTGAACCACACCCAAGTATAAACAAAACACTTTCATAATATTCAAGTTATGTAATCCTAATTATAAGTCTAAACAAAATGACATCCTTAAGAGAAAAGACTGGCATTTTATTTTTTATTTCATATATATATAAACACATATATTCATATATATGAATATATATGTGTATACATATATGTATATGTGTGTATATATATGCATACATATATATATATATCACAACACTTTAAAAGGTTAAGTTATGCGAAATATACAGTTACATACAAAGGACGCTCCCTCTTTCTGTTCGTTGGAAACTGACACCCGGAAGGTCTTTATGAATGCACTCTGTCTTTCCCACCCTCGCTGCTTATCAATTTGATTCACAATTTCACTTAAGAAGTTCTTGATAGGACTTCACATATGGATACAGAAAAGAGTGTGATGCCTTTAGGTAAAATTAAACATATTAGTGGACAAGTACAATGCCATTCCACGTAAAATAGGGTCCGTGTGCCACCAAGCTCTTGTGTTCTAATATATTCCTACTTACACCAAAAGTCAGCCCCCTTGATTTTATAAATATCATGCACGGTGAAATGAAAATGCCAATGCCAAATCGGAAGGCTAATTTAAGGGCCTACATGGATTAATACTTAAGACTGCTTATCTCTTTTAGAACATATTTCCAGTTTCTCTAATAGTAAAAGTACAGTATAGTTTATAAAATTCCCTTGAAAACTCAATTCAGAGGGATTAATTACTTGAGAAATGGCTGTTTCTGGTTTTGCACTTCTTTCCAATTAATAGAAAAGCAACTTTCATGCTACTTCTGTCATTATGTGTATTGCCCATCCCTTATCCCTGACCGTTGACCTCAAAAACTTGTGAATCCGAAGATACAAATAGTGAAATTGATCCTTAAAAGAGACCTTGACAAGTAATTTATTTCAAAAAAAGGTCCAAACACTTGCTCATCTTGTCACCTAACATGAAAGTACCTCATTCATATCCTAGTGACTGAAAACGCCATGGAAACCGGTGCTTAATAGCTTGACTGGGTGTATTTTTCACTTGCATAAACCCATCCCTCTCCCAAGTGGTTCACAAACACTGCATACGCGCAGGAAGGCACAGTGAGTTTTATATATGTGCCGTAAGTGGTTCTGAAGACAAGCCCTTGCCCATATGTTCAGAGCCTGAAGTGACACTATCAGGTGCAAAGGAGAGTAAGGCGACCTTCTAAGAGCGTCACATGCTGCATGTCCCTTCTTTTGTTCTTAGGTGCTTGCGCAGTAACTTAGGGCATTTACTCCCACACAGATGTATATTTGTAGCCTCAGAGGAAAAAGGTCAAATGAAAGAAACAAGGCATGGTCCAAAAAAGATAGTATGTGGGCGGGAGGGGGATAAAACAAATGTGTGCTTAATGGAGTCTCCCTGGGCCTGCTAACTCTGAAGCTCTTTGTCTTAAATTAAAAACTCAGTAACGCCAGGAGCCCTCCCCCTAGATTGTGGGCAGTGAACAGGCAGGTCCTCGCTCTGTCTTACTCACAGGTGTGTTCGGTTCAGTGAATTGCACAGATTTCGAACACCGTAGGTATTTATATCATGTCTCTAAAATTGAATCTGCTGCTGGGATAGTTCTGTTATACTGCCGGGAAAGGCGGAGGTCTGTTAGAGCTTGCATTAAAAGCAAAACTGTTGGAAGACATCACAATACAGAAATACCTGCAGGGTTTACAGTGGCCACAAGTGCTTAAAGCCTCAGGACATCAAAATTTCTAGTCACCTTTGAAAGATAAATTGCCTTTTAAATATGAACACATTGTAATCAGCTATTTCTAGTAGTCTAAAATTAAAAATGGTCTGCTCTCCTAACTTTTAACTTTCCTTAATTGGTACTTTTTACTTAATCAGAAAGGGGTTTTCTTGAATACTGTGCTCTCTGAGTTTGCTAAAACACATGTGTAAATATAAAAACAATAATATTTAAGTGACATAAACAAATTATTTCATTGGCCTAGTGCACTGTTTTAAAAAGGACCTTGAGTGCATCATTCATACAGTCCCGATGATCTGTCTTTTATGCACGTATTAAGGGGTGATATTGCTAAGAGTAGGAATCTGGAAATTGTGGAAAATCATACTTGGACAATTTATAATAGAAAGAATGAAGCATATTCCAAGCATGGAAAAGCAATCAGGTTCTTCTTCCCAGCAATGAACAGAATTTTCTCAAGGGGCAGATTATTATAGTTTTCTCCTCACTGTTGGTGGAGCAGAAGCCCAAGAGGCATATGTATATATATCAAGAACTTATTAACACCTTTTTGTAGGCATCTTTGCCTGTGGATAACTATAAAAAGCCATGTGCTTTTAAACAGGGCACCAAGCACTTACTGCTAGCTAGCCGAGTATCCCCATCTTTTATTCAAGGTTAGCTTTTCAAACAAGGGAGGTATTTATCTTACCAGTCTATTGAAATAACTGCCAATTTGAGAAACTCTTAAACATTAGCATTTTAAGAAATTTAATGAGTCTGCAGGAAAATGATATGTTCAGGGAAAGCAGAAAATATATAAACATAAATAATATTTTTACCATATTTGAAGAACTGCATGTGGCCTGAATATTCTGCAGATAGACAGCAAGACAAGATATCCAACAGTTAGTGTTTGTTCTGCTTCTTGCCTTCAGAGAACAATGAATTCAGAATGAACAATAGTAAATTCAGTGGGAATCAGAGAATGGAAATGTTATCTAGTTGACCTTAAATGTTTGTCACAAGATTCCCTGCAGGTTCTTCTGAATCTCAGGCTGCTACTGTGTGGGGTGCACAGTATGGCACAAAATAATAAAACATTTCAGTTTCGAAAATAAAAACATAATTTTCTTTACTAGAGATTTTCCCTTTGCAAGTTGATTTCCTATCTTAATTTTTTGGTTGCATGAGATACCCCATGATCTGATAGCATTTATTTTGAAGGGTTCCTTAAATATGTTTAAATAATTTCTTGTTCTTTGTATCTAATCTGTTTGAATTCTCTACACACTCCTGAGAAAAGAGGTGAAAACCCCGCCCCCCACAACTTTGCCGTAAATAAAATCAGTGATTCCAGCCACTCAGTTCCACCACATCAGTACTTCAGTTTATATCTGCAAATTTCCCATTCTTCTAAGAAAGTCCCTCAGTGTGATCTCCAGTGGATATTTATAAGAAGCACAAATAATTATATTCTTGGCAAGCTCACCAAAACTGAACCTAAGCAAGAGTGAAAAAGAAGGCAGAACTCAGTTTAGAGTGAAGTTATCACAAGCTTACTCATCTGTAAGCAGCATTCAGCTACATATTGTTATTGTACAAAGCACTTCTAAAATATGCTGTCATTTGGCTCAAACTTAATGGCAGCTTAGGGTTGGGACTTTAATCATTGTAACAGGGACTCTGTCTAGAGAAAGATATGAAGCCCATAGAACAGGCAAGTTGTCTTCTTTCAGCAGAAAATTCTCTGCTCTAAACAATCATGTCTGTCTGACAAGCAGGAGGTACGTCTTCCAGCAGCTCCTAGAGCATTTACATTCTCTCAGATTTTCATATTTCATATTGCTTCTCCATCCCTAGATACAAGACAAGTATCGATTCAATATCACCCTGCTGTCTATTTTAATTGAAATCTTTAGCATTTACAAACATGTCAAGAGTTAATAGGAAAAAATACAACTAAAAATTCAACAAGCAATAGATACATATCTGTGGGGGATTAGAAATCTTATTTTTTCACTTGATTTTTGAATTGTATTAATTGCACAAATGAAGATGCACTTGGAATAGGCTTTGCTCAGATCACAGATAAAGTAGAGATTTTTTTCGAGATTCCTTAAATATAACCTGGTCCAAAATAATCACCTATATGACTGACCTTGGCAAGGAAATTACCACTCTTACAGCCTTTGGGTTAAAACAGTTCATCTCCAGAAGTTGTTTGTAAAATACAAATATATGAATAAAGGGGAATAAAACATTAAGCTAATTTAAAATTAACTCTGACTTGGTAACTATCTTTGTTTCTAGTCTTTCTGGTAGGTGGGTCTGCATGACTTAGAGTAAGAGATTAAGATTAAAAAGCCAGAAGTCCAGTAAAGACTTTAACAAGACAAGGAACAATCATCAAATAGTGAAGAGCCAATAAGAAAAGATGTACGAGAAACTGGTAATTTTTTATACCTTTGGCAGGCAAAAACCATCTGATTTTCAATTTTACTCTCTTTCTCCTGATGTATGTTAAGCTATCATATAACTTGTTAGGTCACATCTCGGCAGACAGGGTGAATAGATTAAAGAAATATACTAATTGGATCTTTGAATAACTGACGTTGAAAAATATCCAGATAATTGCTACCATTCTTGCTGTGTTTTAAATATTCCAGGAATTATAGTAGATATTATATAATATTATTAAAATTTACCACAGACACCTAAGACTGATATTATAGTCCACATTTTATAGGTAGGGGCAATAAAACTCAGAGAAATTAAGTGGTATACACACTCAGCTACATGTGATATAGCTGGAATTAGACTCTGTGTTTTATGTCTCCACATTCAATTTCCCAAGTAATTACTTGTTACAGTTGTACGCTGGGAGACAACAATTAGCAGCAGCATGATGAGGTTACAGCATACACAACAAGGGGCCGAGTAGGAGGGGCCAAGGGGACACCCTGAGAAATGACCCTGAATTGAGAGCATATGTTAACACTTTATGAAGGGGTGTAAGAAGAGGTGGGGAGGGGAAGAAAGGGAAGATGGCTTCAGGCAGGGAAAAATGCATGCCCTCAAGTTAAGAGGGGGAGGAGGCTGAAGGGCTCCAGAAACTAGAAGAAGTAAAAAGTGCAGGGCTTAGCAGTCAGATCACCTTGTAAGGCCCCTTAAGGATTTAGGAGGTTATCTGAAGAATAACTGAGAATCCATGGAAGTTTTACTGGCAGGATCATATCTGTAAAAGATCACACTGGCAGCTCTCTCTCTCTCTCTCTCTCTCTCTCTCTTTTAGCACAAGTTCCGGTTGAGCTGAGAGAAGATACAAGAATACATGCAGGAGGGAGGCACAGCCATTAGGATGAAAGGCACTGGCATATGTGGTTGGTGAAAGTGTGATGGAAGAAAGTGAGATTGTAGAGGGAGTCAGGGCTGCCACCAAGGACGAAATGAAATGTTATCTGCCCTGCTGCAGGTGTTGAGACGCTATCTGCCCTGACTAATGCTGTAAATGTTTCTCTCCCACTTCTGTAAGCCCCTTGGTGCCAAATCTATACTACTCCTCCCAATACCCTCCCCTGCTTAGCCCAGCATAAAAGGAATGCGGGGCTATTGTTCTGGGCTCAGAATTTGGA